>JAWDEX010000023.1:5416490-5432935 GCA_035221805.1 Trichilia hirta
TATATATAATTAATAAAATGGCCGCAGACTTCTATGGTTTTTATTTTAGATTTTTTATTTTGCATCGACCCAAATATAATGGTAGTATATTGTTAATTGATTTGTAAAACTATTATATCTACTTACCTATACAATATGGTTTCTACTTGGCCGAAAGATATATGCTTCCTTCTTTGATTATACTTTTAGGTTCTTTGACATAGATTAATTTTGCTGCAAATATAAAATAATGGTAAGTACTTGCATTGCTTGTTGTCATAATAAACTTTTGCATTACATATTTAAAATTCTAGATTGCCCTTTGAGACTGGCATTTCTTGTTTTAAGTTTCGTTTTGACGAACCCTAGGCTAATTCTTATTCAATATTGGAAGTTTAGAGTTCTTCAAATGTTTTATTGGCTTTTCAAGGCTTGCAAGTAGTCATTGGTTTGGAACTTGGAGAACATTTCTAGGTCAAGGGGATTTATAACTATAAAAGAAAGAACATGTTTTCATATAACAAAATTGGTGTGTGATAGATTTCCATTTGAGGAGAAATGTGAAATTTCTTATTGCACGAGGAAGAGTGTATGCAATGAAAACAGTTTATTTTATTCAAAAGGTAATTGTAAATTCTGCATGGGCCAGAAAGCAGGTATGTGACTATTATTTTGCTTTGATAACAAAGAGTTGCCTGGACAAAAATAAAGGGTTGAGGACTTGATCTAGATAGTGTAACTCTATGAATAATCTGAAATGCAATACAGCTGTCTGGATTTACTTACCTGTCAGATTCAAGCTCTTTTGGGTTATTTCTGTGTGCTGGGTTGTCTTGGGTTGCTAATTGTATGTGAGATTCTTGTTAGAATTGATTGATTATACCTGATATGTATATAGCTAAGAAGGTAATATCAAAATTGATGCAGGAGGTGGTTGTTTATATGATTAAAATGCATGTATAAAACTATGATTCTGCACTTGAAATGAAAAAGTATCTGTTCTACCCTTGGATATACTCTTATCATTTTTTTTTTTTGTAAAACTATGGTTTGGTGTATTCCACACATTAGTTGGTCTTTCCTAGATGTGTATTAGTGTTGAGTTATAGTTAGGGGGAGAGAGAGCAAGACTTGCTGTTCCTCTACCATAAGGAGTTGTATTTAAGTTGAAACACCTGAAATGTCTATTCAAGTCTGAAAAACTGTCAGTACTAGTGACTTCAAATCAATGAGAAGCGTTTGTGTGCGAAGAATCGGAAGTTATGTCTGTAGATTTTATGTTGCTTACATATTTATGTCTAGACGGCTTATTTCCGATAAGTATTCACAGTAAACACACAATACATTCTCATACATATAAAACAAACTTGTGATAGGGTTTTACAAATTTTATCTTCAGCATCCAATGCATGGAGTTTTTGGAATTGCGGCCGGTTCACTTCAATCCAGGAAATAAATAAATAGACTGCCAGAAAATGAATTACTTTACTACTATAGCTTTAACTATATTTTAAAGAATGTTTAACGAGTGTGAATTTGTTGATTGTAGATACTTTTTGTTGCCAAATTAAAGACAGTAAAATGGTTTGTTTTGGTTGTTTGGCTGAATTGAGAAATTAGTGGTATTAGGTCAAATGGATACTCTGGGTTGTCTGACCTATCCCAAATCAATTGGTATAATTGACACGGCAACTTTGAAATGTTATGGAGCAATGTTGTATATGGAAGTATTTTAAGTCTTTCTTGGGAATAGATGGATAGTTGGAAAACCAGGGATTATCATGTAAGGTTCTATTTCAACTGAGTTGGCACCTTTGATTTCCTCTTGCTTAATATATCTTTCTCTGTCCTGATTGAGGAGCATGCATTTAGACGTATGTTGACCTATAGTATATGATAGGCACTATTTTTGAGAAATTTAGGATTTATTTCTACCACTTCTACTATTGTCCATTTAACTTAATTTAAAGTCATTGTTAGCTTTTAGGTCTTGTATAGATGAATCTCTTAACATTATCTTGAATACTGAATGGTGAGCTTTTTTTGTTTGCTTTGCCCTTGATGAATGTATACAAGAAAAAACAGTTGGATTAGTTGTTTGGGTGATTCAATTGACAGATGTTGAATCCGTTATTTAATGCTTACACTTCCATATTCTATCTGTTTATTTGCTTTGGTGGATTGAAACTTATTTGCGTGAGACAAAAGGGGCTTGTTCAGTCGATTGCCATATAGAAGAAAGGATTGTCTATGAGTTAGTTTTCTTCTAATATGCCATGTTAAGTCTTTTTTCCATTTTGTCTTGCTGCAGAGTTTGATGCTTTTGATCAGTTAGCTGGTCCTGAATCAGAGAACCAGCTTGAGAGACGAGGGAGGAGAAAGAGAGATTGTTCTGGTGATGGGGATAAACATGAGGAGGAGGATATTGGAGACATCAATGATAGACGAAGGGATGTTGCTGATAAAGGAAGACAGAAAGACGAGAAGCATAAAGATGAGAGATATAGAGATAAGTATCGGGAAGATGTAGACAGGGACAGCAGGCACCGAGATGAACGCCCCGCTAAAGATCATACTAGTAGTAGGTCTAATGATAAGCACTCAAGGGATGAAAAAGAAGCTGCGGAAACTAGGCAGAAGAAATCTAAGCTTCTGGACAATGACCATGATCGAGAGCATGAATATGATGACTTTGATCTTGGCCATGGCCATGACCAGGATCGTGATCGTGATCGTGATCATGACCATGGCCGGGATTGTGACCGTAGCCGTGATCGCAATGGAGATCGTGAATGGGATAGGGAAAGGAATCGTGAGTTAGAGCGTGGGCGAGATCGGGTCCGTTTTGATCGCGATCGAGACCGGGAGCGGGACAGAGATCGAGATCGAGAGTGGGACCGAAACCGTGATCACAATCGCGATCTTGACCTTGATCATGACAGAGAACTGGACAATGATGGCTCACACCTGGATGACCGGAGTGTCAAATGCAAAGATAGCCGGGGAAGAAAGAGATCCCCTGATGAACGTGATGATTGTGCTGAAACAAAACCTAGAAGAATCAAAGCGTACCATTCTGACTTGGAATATAAATCTTTGAGCAGTAGAAGAATTGTGTCGGATACAGATAGGGGAAGGTCTCAGTCACGTCAAGCCTATTTAGATTCTTCTGTAAGTGGCAACAGACGGAGAACTTCTCCCAGTACCAGTTCACATGGTGGCACAGATGAGCCCAGGTGTCTTTCATATTCTTAATTTGTTTTAATTTGATCAAAGAGTAGAGTTAGAATTGGCATATCTATCAATAATACTAAATCTTCAATTGGTCAACCTCTCAACTGCTTTGCTTATTTAGTAATTTCAACAGGGAGTATTTATAATGTGCATATCTTATCTTGTTTTCTATTTGGAGTTCAATAGAAACTTGAAGTAATAATTTCTTAATTGGCTACAGACATTCAAAGCAAGAAGATTTGAAATACAGAGATTCTGGAACCGAACAGAGGTCAAAAGCAATCTCATCAAAGGAGGTAACTGCACTTTCGGTATCGACAGAGAAAGGATCTAAGTATAGATCTGTGGAAAGAGCCTTCAAAGTTGATGATGGCCATTTAGTGGAGTTATCAGTTGAGAGGCCTTCTGGTTCAAAAGCTTCACCCATGGGCTTGGCTGAAAGGTCTCCTTCTTCAACAGGTCTTGACCGTAGATACATGAACAGAACTGGTACTTGGAGGAGTCTAGACGTAGAAGAAACTGGACGAAGGAGCAGTATTGGTCCTAGAGAATTGGCTGCTAATGAGGACAGGCTAAGTCGGGACTTACCTTTGGAGAAGGCTTCGGTGGAGGAGTCTTCTCAAATGGATCTATTATATTACAATAGAACTAATCAGAGCAATTCATCTTCATTACCTCCCCCATCTGGTTTCAGGGCTGGGATTGGCAGCCCTTCTTTTATGGGTTCACTGGAAGAAGATGGTAGGATTAACATCAATGCCCATTACCGGAGGAGTGGGGATCCCAGTGTTGGAAGAGGACAAGGAAATGCATGGAGTACTACAAATTGGTCTTCACCAGTAACAAATGGATTCATGCATTTCCGGCCACCTCACGGAGGTTATCCAGCAATGATGTCTCAATTCCCTTCGCCTTCTCTTTTTGCTGTTAGACCCCCAATGGAAATGAATCACTCTGGTATTCCTTATCACTTGCATGATGCTGACAGGTTTGCTGGTCGTTTACGTCCTCTTGGGTGGCAAAATATGATGGATGGATCACGTCCGCCTCACTTGCATGGATGGGATGGCAATAATGTTGCTTTTAGGGATGAGCCACACATGTATGGAGGGGCTGAGTGGGACCAGAATAGGCATCCGACGAATGGACGGGGATGGGAAACCAGCGCAGACTTTTGGAAAGGAGAAGATGGTGATGTGAATGTGGATGTGCCTTCAGCATCCCAGAATGAGGATCGCCCTGTGCAAGCCTCTTTAGATGATGTTTTGGCTGCACAGACAAGCCAACAGACTGAGTATGAAAATAGTCAAGGGATCCAGGAAAAAGACATTGAAACAAGACCTATCAGTACTGCAAAAGAATCATTCAAAGTTTTGCCCAAAACTTCCCATGACGGGACATCTGGTCCTTCTAAAATTTCAAATGAGGATAATTTTGCTCGCCGTTGCCGTGCTTATCTTTCTAAGCTTGACATTTCGTTGGAACTTGCTGGTTCAGAGTTGTATGGCCAGTGTATGAAGTTACTTGACATGGATCAGACGGAAACTGTAGATGAAGAAAGTACTTTAATTGTAAATTTGAAGGTAGAGCATCGTAGGCAACTTTATTTTTCTTTGTCTCTCCACAGAGACACATTGGTTTATTCTCTTTTTTGTCTAATTTTTCTGCTTCCTTAATGTGGTAGGATGGTGGAAGAGCAGTTCCAAAAGGTTCCAAAACGTTGTTAAGTCCTCCACTTTTCCCTGCGGCAAATGATTCTGTTTTTCAGGTAATTTTATGGTAAACCAGTAATCTAGATCAACGAGCGTACATACGGTGCTGTTTGAGTGTATCTTGAAGTAAGACAACATAATGTTGCAGTCACTTGGAGAAGCATTGAAATATTTTCTTAAAAGTAGGCTACATTGGTGGTTGTCTCTTGGTGATGGATGACCAAAGGATGCTTGATACTTTGATTTGTTCTTGTTACTAATTGAATTTAAGCAGTATACTTGCAACATCGCGTCAAGTGTCCATTATTGTTACTATATTCTTAGGAGGCTCATTTTGCTGCTTTGAATTCCTTGTTGAAATTGTGTTCAAATATCTTATCACCCTTTCATGTCTTTGCAAAATAACAAACGGTGATTTATATAACTAGATTAAAAGAAGTCTGCTCTGGCTAGACATGCCCTTTTTATAGCAATCTGCACTCTTCTGGAATTAATATCATGTGTCATTATTAGTATTACTATAATCTGAATTTTAAATATGCTTTGAATATTATAGTGTAAGGGAGAATATTTTGAAGCTGAAACCTGGCCTTATTTATTCACGTTTACAACTTAGAATCTGAAAATGCTTTGTCTGTTTTCCTTTTTGCTGATATCGTCATTTCTTATTTGCAGAGAGCCATGGACCACTACAAGAAACATAGGGTTCAGATGAGTGGCTTGCCAATTGTGAATAGTGGGACATTAGATATTACATGGACATTTAATCTTCAGACAGTGGATCAAGGCTCTCTTTATAATGTGGAGAAAACAGAGGATTTAGTAGTCTTGGCTACTGATAGAGAAAAGAAGAATGCCACAAGTTCAGATCATGAGAAACTTGAAGATGTTTCGCATGCTGATGGTCAGGAGACATTGGAGGGGCTTGCTTCCATTCCTCACGCAGTGCAAGATGGCAATCCTACCTCTCAGCCAAATTTGGGAGTGTGTGAGCAAGATTCTATTCGTAAGAGCTCAGATGAAGCTGTACCAGTTCTTAGTGGGAACAAGACGGGTGAGATGGTTTCTGAGCTGGTGAACTCGGAGGATGTAGCAGATGGAGATCACCCCTCATCTCTTGATACTGCATCACGGGATGGAGCCACAGCCATTATGCCCACTGATGACGGCAACGTAGTTGAGATAAGGAAGACCAAAGACAATAATTTGGCCCATGATCCTGAGGAAAAGCAGTCTTGTGCCGATGCAACTAGTGGTACTTTATTTTTTTCAGATGGTTCTCCCATTCTATCTGGGCCGTTGATGCCTGGTTCAAATGAGTCTGAGTCGGTAATTTTAAGTCGGATACATGATTCTCGTGAAAGTACACATTGAGACAATTTCTATATCCATGTTTCTTAATGCATTTTTGTTTATTTTTCTTATTCTGTTGCTCTTTTCCCATTTTATGAGTAAATAAAAGGAAAAATCTGCTCCTTTTGAATCGTCTGGTTAGGGTTTCCAGAGCATCCTATTATTGTGTCGTGCTCGCATTATTCCCACTTCAACAGCAGGTATCATTTTCCTTTATGGCCTTTCAATGGCATTTCGTCTACAGCAAACATAAGGTAATTTTTTTTAACGGCTGCTCAGATTTTTTTATTTGTTCTATTTGGAAATTGTGTTTTGTGTTGGGATTTTACTCAGATTTTCAAGGTTTAAGAATTATATAAATTTAAGAGGAATGAGAGAGTGGTTAGCTCGTATCTGACTCATTTTTCCTTGGGAATGTTTTGCACTAAATGTGCCTGACGCTTTTGATTTTTTTTTTTAAATCTAATTACGATCATGTCACTCCTTATGAACTGGTCATAAGGAGAGACATGATTGTCATTTTCATCAAAAAAAAAAAAAAAAATGTTCATTAATTGTTACACCTTGTGAACAGTGTAAATGATCTTAAAGCTTATTAAGTTTTTTCCCCCATGTCTTGCTTTTAACCACTAATTGGATTGAACTGTTTTGGACAACGTGAGCGATGAAATTAGTGTGAAAAGTAACGTTAAGTATCTCAACGAGATATGGAGTCTAATTATAGTTTAATTGAGTTGTTAATGTCATATTACTTTATTAAAATAGAATTTACAAAAATGGAAGGTTTGTAAACGACTTGCACTTAACATTAATGACTAGGTAGCTTAGCTTAATTAGCAGTGACTCTAAATTTTCGATCCATAGAGGGAGGCTTTACTTTATAGACAGAAATAATAATAAACCTCAGATCAGATATATGTAGTCGATATTTTAAGGATACAAACAATTCACCTTAGCATAGTTCTAATTTGGGAAGATTTTGTGTATTCTTTTTTATTTTTAACATTTGAAAATTAGCGATAAAACATATAAAATTTTTATTATTTAAAAAATATATTATAATAAAATAACTTAAATTTCTTTTCAAATAGAAGTAAACGGGGTCTGAATCTTGGTACCTTTTCCGTCTTAGTAAAAACTAATTGAACTATCTTCTTATAAATTGGAATAATTAAAATTCAAACTCAAAAAATTACCCATTTCATATTTTTAATTTTAATGCATGAATATAACGTTATCTATTTAATGGTAGGACCATAGATTGTGGATATTAGAACAAAAAATAATATTAAAGAAAATGCGAATATTGTAGTGAGATATTTATCTCTCTCTATTTAACCAAATTAATTAAGAAGTAATGTTTTTCATTTAGTTGGTATCTACGATTGATATTAAAATGTTACAACATTAATAAAAATTAAATCTTTAAACCCAATAATTTTCCCTATAAATTAGTATATAAATTAAAAAAAAATAATATGACATAACTACATTTTGTGAGAATTGATCAAAATTATATATGGTTGTCGCATAATTTTTATTATTATTTCTCTAATTACTTTTCTTTACATTAGTTTTATAATTAAATTATTAATATATGATAAAATATGTGGCATATGCAACGTTCATAAAACTACAATAACGTAGACATGCAGAAATGAATTGATTATCTCAAAATTTTAGTATTTATCAGGTTTCGTTATATTTCTAAAACCTATTTGGCAATCTATGCATTTAAATGTCGATAGGCATAGCTTGTTGAAAGACAAGTCGCCCGCATGAAAACTTAGCAGACGAATTGTCAGACTCACAAGACGAACACCCTATAACACCGACGACACGACGTCCAAAGAACGAACAAAAATATATTATAAAATCTAAATGAAGTAAAGGAAGTACGCAAAGACTGGAGCAGGATAGATAACGTCGGTTGGAATAGTTCAAACGAACCAAAAAATAATTGACAGCAAAAACTAATGCTTAAGAGAAAAGGTTTCCAGGAAAAGATCCATGTTTATTGTAAATAACTTGTCCTCGAACTCGGAAAGTGGTGTCATTTGCTCCTTCGAGCCCTTCCTCTTCCGGATATCTGCTACAATCTGTCCAGCCTGTGTACATCCACTGGATCGGATGATAACATATCCTAATGATCAAACACACATTGTGGGAAAGCCTGTCCAGAAGTTGCAGCTCTCAAAGTGCCGGAAAATCTAAAAGATTCAATCACAGGAATATAAGCTTTGATGTTGTAAATTGGGGTACCAGACCACTGCATTTCCTAAAAAACACGACCACGTTTCTGGTCAAGAACACTGTAAATCCCTCCAAGGGCTTGCTCCGGAGCTTGGATTTCGACCAAGTAGACAGGTTCAAGAAGTCTGGGTTTGGCGGTGACTTGGGAAGCGTATATGACTCCTCGAGCCGTTGGAATAATTTGACCACCTCCTCTGTGAACGGCATCAGCGCGAAGAAGAACATCACAGATTTCAAAGCAAACACCTCTCCTGTTCTCTTCAGCTAAGGCACCTTCTTTCGATGCCCGTTGGAAACCTGCAACAACAGAATCCTTGATTTTCATTCAGGTACTGAACTCCCTTACACACATCAACAACCATGTTAGGGCCAGTTGTCTCAGGGCCAAAACACCAGATCTTCTTTGCAAGATCCTTGTCCCAACCAAATTCCTCCGCCAGGATCCGAGATCGAGCTTTGGGATCATTCCTTGGACCAATGCGCCCATCGTCGATAGCCTCGGCGAGACCTTCCTCCGTAGGTCGAGCTTCCATGTATAGACGGTTGTGGTTGTTGGGGGACTTGGTCATGACAGTACGGCACGATTTCTCAAGGACAGTTTCACGGAATGATACAATAGGATCAGATTTTAATAATTTAAAGCATCACCCATGAAATCTTCCTGAAGATCCTTCAAACAGATCTCAAGGTAAAGTTCACCTGCACCAGCATGTGCTCTCCAGACTCTGCAATGTCACAGACAACCATCGGATCGGACTTGGCCAAACGTTTTAAGTCCTTCAACAAGCCTGGGGAGATCCGATGCTACTTTGCACACCACAGCAACACGAACATCGGGTGAGACAGAGAACTTCATTGCGCGGATAGGATGGGCATCAACTTCCTTCTCATTGGTTAAAGTAGCTTTTTTGATGATGAATTGATCCAAACCAACCATAGCAACTGTATTACCAGAAGGCACATCCTCAACACTTTCCTGCCTCTTACCCATCCAAATAACAGTCCTTTGTACACTCTTCTTGTACAAATCTTTCTTTTCACCAGGGACAAAGTTTGGACCCATGATTCTATCCTTCAAACCAGAGGATACCTTACCAGAAAATACACGACCAAAAGCAAAGAACCCACCCTTATCAGATGCAGGTATCATTTTAGATACATAGAGCATTAGAGGGCCATTAGGATCACAGTTCCTGATTGCATTAGCATATTAATCATCTAGGGGACCTTCGTACAAGCTCTCAACACGATACTTCTGCGCTGTGGCTGGCGAGGGAAGGTGAAAGATCATCATTTCCAGAAGGGCATTACTTGCAGGAAGCCAGGTCTGCATAACGCGCTTCATCAATGCTTTGCCCATTAAATCCTTCTCATCTGACTTTACTGTCACACCAAGCTTTTGCAACATGGGCCACAACTTATCTTTCTGATCATTCATGCAAATACTAATAATCTGCTTGATGGGTTCGTAGCAGAATTGAACGAAACCTCGCTTGCAGGTAGCTGAAATAGTATTCTTACTAGTCCACTTCTCAGTAGCAGTGCCGAAGTAGTTTCACCCCATAGCCTTTCCATCATCTTGCCCTCATCAACTCCGAATTTTCAGGCGTACATCTTAGCAAGGTTTGTTAAAAGTCCATGCAAACCAACTAAGAAAGTAACAGTTCCTTTCTCATGGTAGCCCTGAACATCACCAAGAAGTGGAACATCATATGTAGCCATAATAACATTGGCATTCTCAATCACTCTCCGGAATGTCTGATAAGCCTCCTCTCCATCAACCTGGAGCTCAAGGAAACACCTGTCCATCTTGTTGACAGTCAAAACAGGCCTAATCCTAGCACCGTCTCTGTTTGAACACAAACACCCTCAATACAGTCTACCACAAGAAGTGCACCATCGGTAATGCGAAGAGCAGCTGTCACCTCAGATGAGAAATCAACGTGCCCAGGAGAATCAATAGGATTGATCAGATACTCATTCCCATGACGATCTCCCTTATACTCTTGAAAGCATCGTCAACCATCTCATAATGGAGAGATATACCAGTAGACTTGATCGTAATACCACGCTCAGCCTCATCAGCACGGCCATCACCAGCAACTTGATCGGTCATACGGACATCACCAGCAACTTCTTGAGCAATAATTCCAGCAGCAGCCACAAGAGAATCAGTAAGGTCCCTACAGGTGAAAACCAAAGATTAATTCATATTCATATTTAAAAAAGCAACAATCTCAAATGAATTGCTATAGGAATTCAAGACGAGCATTAAAAATTTCATATTATAGGTTACTGTTCATACCGTGATCGACCTGACCAATCTCAGACATATTCCAAATGTTGTGTTTAAAGTCCATAATGTTACGGAGCTCTTCCACTGTAAACTTCACCTGTAATGATCTACCATATTCTTCATTAACATCAGAAAAATGAACCTAAAAACGACTACGAATACAAAAGCTGAAAGGAACGTACCATCTTGACTAGTTAAAAAAAAGTCGCAACCTGTCAAACAAAAACATTAGAAAACTCAATCTTTATTGAAATAAAATAAAGAAATCTTTGCCATGCAAAATTTATACTATGCTTGTACCCAACACATGCAGAAAAGTAATAATACCACAAAAAACAAAAAATTCTAAATCCTGCAATGCGATATTAATTCTAATATTCTCATTTATTTATCTAATTATTAAATTTAGATAATAAGAATACTGAGTTTTATAGTTTTTTCAAATTCTCTTACGAAATCAATTAAATCAAAAACTTGAAACATCAAGCCAAACAATTTTAATAAAACAATCAGACGTAGAAACCACAAAATTTCATAAAATTAAACGAAACTCGATCTACCAATAGGAAAAACATGAATATCATCAAGATAACAAAAAGAAAAAAAAAATTGTCTCATTTTTTACTGATCAGTAATAGCGAAAGTGAACAAATCAGATCATTAAATAACAATCAAATGAACCATCGATGAAACAAAACAGAACAATGAAATCAAATAATTTGATGGAATTGTTGAGACCTTTGTTTTGTTTGTCTGCAGAAAAAAAAAAAAAAAAAAAAAAAATCTCTACTTCCTTTGTTTGCAGTATGAAAAATCACAGGGCTCACTTAAGTCTTCAGAGCTCTCGATATAGGAGGCCCTTGAAAATGGAGTATTTATAATGAGTAACAGACGCGCTTTATGTGGAGAAGAGTAAACCAGTGTCCTGGGTTTCAACATAAGCCCATCCGTACGCACATACTGTTGTTTTGAAACATATATGTATTTTTTAATAAGTGCTTACATACAATATAATTATTATAATATAAATTTAGTTGAACGGGTGAATGTGAAATGAAATGAGTAACCCTGAATTATTAACCACGAATAGTCTAAGATAAATAAGTTCGAGGTGAAGTTTATAAGTGCACACTAAAAAAGATGTAGTACTTGGTATTTATGTTTAAGGTTGGGGCATAATTAAAGTCTCCAAAGCATTGGTTCTTAGAAGGAGATAAAATTAACCAAAAAAAAATGAAGGTATTGTACTTACAATTAAGAGAAGACTCTCTCGTTATCCCCTATTAATAATTTCTAACAAGTAGAGAACGATTTAGTAGTGGGGTTTTAAAGAAATTTTGTGGATAAATAATAATTATTTTATATTATCGTATTTTATTATTAAACTTGAAATTGTTATAAGATAATATTGCGCAATGAATTAGGAATCGAACGGACGATGATGATCATATCTGCGCATGTGATTGGGATGGGACTGTTGGATGATGTCAGAATATCACATTGCGACGTCGTAATATTATTTTCCAACGTTTGGCAAAATAAATACTGGCACTAAACTACTTGGCTATGTAATTTTGACTGAACATGATTTGCCAATGCGGCAAGTACAACATCAACAGCGTCTATGAAATCA
The DNA here is from genome assembly GCA_035221805.1 of Trichilia hirta. Classification (NCBI taxonomy): domain Eukaryota; kingdom Viridiplantae; phylum Streptophyta; class Magnoliopsida; order Sapindales; family Meliaceae; genus Trichilia; species Trichilia hirta. Next base: position 5,428,951 of record JAWDEX010000023.1, read on the forward strand.
ACATCGTCACTTGCCTTTGGATGCTTGTACGTTAGTCTTGGTATCAAATCGATTACGTTACTTCTGATTTTCTCCGCTCTCTCTTTCGGAATCTTCAACAGCTCTTCTTCTATCTTCTCCCTCGCGTTTCCCTGTTCGCCGATTATATAAACGGAATATTCTTTCGGATCCCCCGGAAGAAACCACGCGTATTGAGTGTACGCCGTGTGCGGCGAAAAGAACACTGGTATGCAACCGGCGAGAATCGAGTCAAACGTTGATCGCCGAGTGAATGAGTCACCCGGTGCTTGCAGACAGAACCGTGAACTGGACATGACGGCGAGAATTTCCCTTGGTGCGTAACATTTATTATTTCCTCCTACTTCGCATGTGAGTAGCTTGCACCCATTTGACTTAGCGCACTGGTTTATTAATTCGTCTCGAATCGCTGCCTTCTCAACGCCTTTCCTCGGCGCGCCGATGAAAGAGAAGAGGTAGGGCCGTTTGGATTGTCTCATTTTATGCTGCCACGTAAGCATCTGATCTGACGTGTACGGATGAAAATATGACGGGTAAGGGATTCCGTGCTGGTTTGATCCTCTCCACGGATTTCTCTCGACGGTCAGCACCGACATGTTTTGCAAACGTGGCAAATTGAGTAGAGTATTAGCTCCAAAGTCGGGTCCACTTTCTGTTCTCATGAAATCCCATGCTGTTCTCCCCAGGACAAGGAAATGATCTTCACCGTTATGCCGCTGCCACGGCGGCTGTGACCGGAGGAACTCCGTCAATCTAACGGCTAACTCGTCACGAGCCGTGTGATTATTCTCCCGGAACTTACTTGACGCGTGAAGGCCGCCGTAGAACGGAACGTAGAATAGGTTGGCTCGGGAAGGATCCCTTGTGCGAAGCGGGTGGTTTTCCATACGTGCGTGGAAGATCATCTCGGCGATGAACTGGTGAGTGGAGAACCAGCAGCCGGGACAGACGCCAGCAATGCCAGGAAGCGGTTGGCCGAGGCCGTTGTTTGCCACGTGGGGACACATGTCGGTGTACACGTTTAAATGTTTACAATCTTGGAGAAGGCCGACGTTGAATTCTGAGGGCAAATTGTAAACGTAAACCGAAAATGGCATTTGTTTTTGATCACTGTTAATGTTTTTCAGATTTTGATGTTGGGTTTTGGTTAGATTGTGTTTAGGATTTGAGGGTGGAAGCCAAAAGAAAAGAACCAGAAACCACGCAGTTAAAGAGACAAGCAAGAAGAAAGAGTATCTGAGCTGGGAGTTGAATATGACTTTTGTCTGTGTCTCCTTGGTTCTGGAGTGTCTCTCCTTCTCTGTCCATGGAGTTGTAAAATGAGTTTGCTTCTTGGAAATCATGGAAATCAGCAAAATGAACGGAAGGAGTTCGAGAAGAAGGTGGGTTACAGATGAAGTTTGCTACTGGAAAAAGGAGACAGAAACAGGAACAAGAAGAATTTAATGAAGAGAAGGGAAAAAATTTAAGGTTAGGTGGAGGTGGACTGGAGAAATAAGACCCGATATTGATGCTTCTGTGCACATGGCAAAATTTTACGTGTCATTACGTGATAGAAACAAAAATTCGGAAGTAAAGTTGATGACAACTATGATGAATGTGATTAGCCGTCCTCTATGTCAAATTTATTATCGGAAAATAAACGTCAAATGGACATGCACGCTAAACGCCATATATGCCGGCCCATTAACTTCATTGTCTCCACAAAATTATTATTGAGTGTTAACACAAGTGGTCCCAGAAAAATAAAATGGAAAATAATTGTAATTTGTGTCCTCTTTTAGTGAAACCTTTTAAATAGAGTTTTGGTAAAATAAAAATTTTATAAATAGAATTTTTTAATAGAGTTTTTAATTAAAAAATTTGTTATTTAATTATTATAAATAATTTTTAGTCAAAATTGTATAATTATTTTATAAATAATTTTTAAAAATTAAATTAAAATTTTTTGAACAATTTAATTTTTTAAAAAATAAAAAAACTCAATTACCAAAAAATCAGAATTTAAACTTCAAGTTTGTTAATTGTTTGTTGGCAACTAAATAACATAATAAAAATTCAAAAGAGTTTTTAATATTAAAAAAAAAAAATCTTTTTCACTAATAAAAAAAATTAATTCAAACAGACACTGATATTGCAGTATTATTATAGTTATATTTGGTTGGAGTGGGAAAGACTTTTAGAACTCTGTTCCATTCGCGGAAGGCTTATAAAGCTTTCACAAAACGTGAGGGGCTATAAGTTGCCGCGGAGCGTTCTCGGCATACCAGAATTTATAACATCGAGTGCCAGGGAACTTCCCAAAATTAGTCTAAAATTGCATAGTTGAGAAGCGCAGACAACACTATGAAGCAAGCTTTCATGTTCTACCCCGCTAAAATGTTCAGGATATTGTTAGATTAGCATTGTTAATGTAAGGAAACTAAATTTTGAAGCATATAAAACTGCCAGAAGGATTAAGTTTTATAAAGCTACAATTTAGGCACATTTACAAAGGAATAAACAATTTAGTTTTCTGGTTAAACATAATTTTATATCAAAATCTCATCTCTGCATAGCGACTGTCTGTCACTCGAGCATTGTTTCAAACTACTAACCAATTGATGAAAAAATGGCGCAATTCCTGTAGCTTCTATTCTGGTCAGAGCCATCACGGTGGTTTTCATTTGTCACTTTGCCTTCTTAAGCATGTTAATCGTTTGGAGTTGTGCGTCATCCCTGACAAAACTCCACCAAGTGTAGGTTAGGGGTACAGTGGTTGCATGCCAGAGAGAATGGGGATCAAAGAATCCGTATTATGGTGGAAAATCATAGATTTCTAGGAGCATTGACAGGCCACCTCCGAACACCACCATCCACAACTTCCAGCGAGAAGGATGCCGAGTGATACCAGCCCAAATTGCCCAGATGAGAAGCTGTGTTACTCCCATGACAACACAAACTTTCACGTTAAACCCTGTAAAATGTCCAGAACTTGTCAGATTAACATCACTAGCATGACGAAATGATTTTATCAGATTAACATAACTAGCATGACAAAAAACTAAGCATTGCAGCCACAAAGGGGTAAAAAATAATTACTATCAAAAAAGTTATCTCTGACACTAATGATGGACTTGAGCATCAATTAGAAATGAAGATACAGAAGGAGAGATTTGATACCATAGTCCATTTTATAGAAGATGAGATACAATAGATGGGTTATCACGAAAGCAAGGAATGGAGCAGCAACCATGACTCCAGTAGCTTCATCTCTCACATTCAAAGTTCTTAGTATGGCCAGAACGAGCGAATACCCAAGCAATGCCACAGCAGATGGGTAGTCTAACTTCTCTGTCAAGTCAAAATCTCTGCTTTACAATTAGACATTGTCATAACAATTAGAATACAAACATGCCAAAAGAGAAAAACTAGGGAAAAACGCCTGAAATTGCTGTACTATTTTGGGTGGTATAGTGGTGAGAGTTTTGGGTTGCCAGCACTAGTGCAGGGTTTGAGTCATGAGGGTGAGGAATATGTACAAAATACTCAAGTACCTCATTTTAGTAACACCAACATTTACAGCCTCTCCCACATAATTGATAATTTTTTCTTTTGACTCTGCCTAGATTTTTCTTGTTATCAGGTTTTCATCTTAAAGGTCTCATCCTTCTGACTATCAGCAACCAAATAATATGGAGACTTTGGTCCTCATTTTATCCCATCCTATAGCAACCATGTTGATTTTCTGCCTTTGGAGTGATAGACCTTTGGTCTACTCCCCCTGGAATCATAAGTCAGAACATGGAATCTGTCCAACTATGATATCAATAGTAATGGCATATTTCTCTGCACAATAGGATATTGTTTGCCTTCGTGTCAATTTTCATCCCAAACGGCCTAGTAACCTTTCTAAAAACCATAAGAGACTTTTACACCTCACCTTACCCCATTTATGTTGGGTCTATGTCTTATGAGTTCTCGTCTT
>JAWDEX010000023.1:5434709-5449128 GCA_035221805.1 Trichilia hirta
CCATAATATGAGAAGGATGACTTGGTTGTGGAGCCTATCACTTGGGGTGAGTACACTGTTGTGAAACCAGGCGTAACGATAAGGAAGTTTGACCCGATGGGATTTCCATTGTCTTACCAACTTGGAAATTTAGGTAATATATATTCAACTCATATCATCATCTTTTCAGCATTTTCTCTCCTGGTAATATCAAGACGTCAATTTCTTGTCAGAGAAATAGCATATGTCAATAGACTGTAGAGCGTGCATGCAGGATTAATTTATTGTGTTTGTTCAGGCAGGATTCGGTGGCCTAACAGCCCATGATGGATTTTTGAAATCTGTAGGCCCAAGAAGGGAGAGAAAGTTCGTGTATCAGCTGCTTCGGGATCAGTTGGACATTTGGTCGGACAATACGCAAAACAGTTTGGTTGCTAGGTGGTGGGATCCGCCGGAACCAACGAAAAGGTTATACTAATTTCTAACTTAATTCACGTTTGACGGTATTGTGGAGTTATTTCTAGTTATTATTTCAATCGCAGGTAGCATTGCTAAAAGACAAGCTTGACTTTGATGATGAATTCACCTACAAGGAAGAAACTAACTTAAAGGCATTTCGCAAGAGGAAAAAAGACCGGCTGGATGAATTTATGAAGCAAAAGCATCTGAACCATGCATTAATTAACTTTGAATTCACTTTTGCAGGTACTTCCCTGAAGGAATTGACATATATTTTGAAAAAGTGTGAGCAGAAATGCTACAAGCAGCGGTTACTAACATGAACATTTTTGGTAGAATAGCTGTTTGTGGGGTAATCTCTGAATATACAGAAGGTAAAAAATGATCTGTACCAGAAAAGATAAATGTTGTTCAAGAGAAGCAAGATGCAAGGATTCTTAACAGCGGATTACAAGCATGTGTGCGAAGATTTGATTTCAACAATTTGTGATCGCCTTCGGACTGGAAATATTCGACCACTTGAAGACATTTCGGATGGTATAAAGAGCATTCCTTCTGCTTTCGAGGGATGATACCATCTGAAAGAAAGTTGTTCGAATAGCTGAGGAGGAAAAGGAGTTGAAATTAGTCATTCTGTATAATTAACTTGCATATACAGAAGCTGATTTATCACGTACGATTCAATTTCTTTTCGTTTTCGGAAATATAAATTAAACTTAGTTACGAAGAAATACGTAAGCAGTATTCTAGAGGGCATCGAACTATGAGGACAAAAACTCTCTGGAGAAAATCATGATCAACGGGACTCAAGCATAACCAGGAATGTCACAATAATGGAAGTGATGAGCAGGTTCATATCAATAGAAAACCACATATATAGATGGTGCACCAGAAGAGTCATATGTAGATACACATGCATTAGAGAATCTCCATACAATTATTTCAGCTGCCTGAGTGTCCTATGTTATTGTATGCTATCAGTTCGAGCTCAATGAGTGTGAAGAGCATGTGTTCAGAGCCGAAGTGTATAGTTGCTGAGAATTGTAAATATTGTTGTGGACATTTTAGTCCTTTCAATTATAAATGATTAGTTAGTCCCAAAGTAACTACACAAACTCATTACCTTGCACAGTAAGCTTGCAGAAATAAAATTAATTTCTGGAATTCTCTCGTCTTTCCTCTGAAATTTTCTTGAGAAACAAACACTATGCTTTCCTCATTCTCTCACAATGGCTAACAATAATTAAACATTTAGCAACCGTCGAATGTTTCCCTTTTTTATGTTAACGCCTACGAAGCTCGACGGAGATAATTTTTTGGTATGGAAATAGCAAGTAATGCCTTCGATTTACGGAAACGGTCTTGAAAGCTTTATTGAAAATGGAGATTCTGCAATAGCGAGGTGTTGAAAACAAGAACTAGTTCACAAAAAATTATTATGATCAAAAAACAACCCCAACAACAATTAAAAGAAGATTAACTCAGTAATCAGAAGCAAGCAACCAAGCACAAGAAACAAATTATTTAGAGAAGAAAGATTATATTATTACTAAAGATCACTATGATTTAAAGAAAAAAACAAGAACAACTTTTCTCAACAGCTGTTCTTTCTCTATTTCACAAATAATTCACATTGCTTTCGCTTCTAGTATAATAAAAAAATTTCCTTTTATGTGAAAAAGGCTATATCGAGAATTCTGATTTTATTTATGCACAATTCCTCAATATTTTGTTCATTTGCAGCAAAATATTTTCTTTAATCTGCGGTAAAACAATAATATTCTTTTAGAAAAAAATATTATTTCACTAATCGAGTCACAGGTATCTAATATATTTATAAGTAACGATTTTTTACAAAGTGGTGACATTAAAAGATATACAAATTTTTTTCTCTTTCAACTAAATAAATTCTTAGTTTTCAGTTTCGGAACAAAATCCAATTTTGGGTGGCCGAATTTTTTTATATTTATGGACTTAATTATCAACACATTTGTTTGAATGAATTACTCAATTCGATCGAACTCTCTGACTTATTTAGTTCTCCAGATTTGATTGACCATGCATTTATTTGACCAAACCATTGTTTTTACCTACAAAACTCTAAATCATACTTCAAAACGAATGTATGTAGTCAAAAAGAGGCGAATTTCATGATCCAGCCGGCTGAGAAGGTTCAAATGTACTAGGTGGGATCAATGATTCGATCTATAATTAGTAGTTGGTTGCGAAACTTCCTTTGATTTATGGAAAGCCTCGGAGAAACGACATGGATCAAAAAATAAAGTTAGGGTTATTTAATTACAGAATCAATTGCAAACTATTCGTAAAGATTCACTTTTAACTGATGAACACTTTCTTAAAGCTAAAACAATAGTAGATAAATTGACTCTAGCCGAAGAACCTGTGTCTGAGTCGAAATTGATAATATATCTCGTCTGGACTAGATATTGAATATAACTCTACGTCTGTGCATATAGCTAGACAGGAAGACATGACTTTGCATGAAGCTTAGGCCTTGTTAATGTCATTTGATGTCGTCTGGAACAACTGCATTCAATGGTGAGTACAAAGAGTAAAGGCAATTATAATGTCAATTATGCACAGCACAAAAGTTACTCTGGCAAGGGACTGAAAAATAGTATGAATTTTAATCCTGGAGCAGGCTTTGGAATGAATTACAGTGGTCAAAATTCCAGTTTTAATGGTAGTGGTTGAGGTTTTAATCAAGGTGGAAGATTTGCTTATGGTGGAAGAGGAAGTAGTATTAACTCAAAACCTATGTGCCTAATTTGTCTCAAATTTGGTCATGTGGCAACAATGTGTTATTATAGGTTCAAGAAGGAATTTGTTCCTAAGCAGCATGTGCTAGACTTACGATGAATCAGCAAGGCATTGGTATGCGGAATAACAATCAAGTTTTTGGTCAGCAATCAAGGGGAGCATGGTCAGAGTTCTAGAGCAGCTTATATGGCAAATATTGAAAGTGCTACTGCTGATGAATGGTGGTATCTAGATAGCGGAGCAACACAGCATATTACTAATGACGTCTTGTGAAGATTTCAGAGGCAATGGCAATCTTGTGATAGGAAATGGACAGTCTCTTCCGATTAGCCGCACTGGTAAAATTTTCCTTACCTTTAAAGCTTCTTTTAAACCAAATCATTCATATTCGCTATTACGTGATAATGTTCCATGTGTTCCTCATATAACTAAGACCTCTTAGTGTTTCTAAGCTCACTCTTGATAACAGCATTCTCGTTGAATATACACCTTGTTGTTTTATGAAGGACAAGGAGAAGGATTTGATACTTTTGGTAGGGGTGGCTAACAAAGGTCTGTATAAGCTGCTTCTTGGCTCAGCATCATTCCACTCTCAGTAATCTCTGCTCTATAAACCTTGTTCCATGTTGTCTATATGTTCTGATCTTCAAGTTTCTCATATACAGTTTGCTGCATCAAGTCCATTTTCTGTTCATGTTTTTACTGTTGGTTCCGGTTCCAGTAGTCAGGATACTTTTAATGTTGCAAATCAAAGATTTGGTCACCCAAATCTTCAATTGCTAAAGAAGATTCTTGTTTCCTGTACATAGTTTTCTTCAATAAATGAGGCACTTATTCCTGAATTTTATAATGCTTGTCAGTTTGGAAAAACTCATAGGTTGCATTTTCCTCAACATCCATTAAAGCACAGTTCCTCTACAATGATACATACAGATCTTTGGGGTTCATCTCCAATTCTTTCCATGGCAGGTTTTAGATATCACATTAGCTTTGTTGATGTTATTTTAAGATATACTTGGATCTTTCCACTTAAACTCGAGTCTGAGTCTCTTTCTGTGTTTAAATTGTTCAAAACTCAAGTAGCAAATCAGTTAAACACATCCATAAAGATATTTCAATCTGATAGTGCTGAAGAGTTTGTTGCTTTCCAGTCCTTTCTTCAATGTCAGGGAATACTATTCAGGTATATTTGTCCTCATACACATCACCAAAATGGTGTTGTAGAAAAAAAGCATCGATATATTTTTGAAATGGGCTTAAATCTTGTTTACCTCTTCAATTTTGATGGGAATATTTTCACACTTCTATTTTCATCATCAACAAACTGCGCACTGCAGTCTTAGTCTTCAATCTCTATTCTTCGAAATTTTGGGCTGCCAACCACATATTACCTTTCTTAAAGTATTTCGTTATGCATGTTTTCCTTTTGTTCAACCATACAATAAGCATAAGTTCGAGTTTCATTCTCCAAAGTGACTCTTTTTAGGCTATAAGTGTTTATGCTCTACAGAGAAAATTTTTGTCGCAAGACATCTACTTCTGATCCCAATCACGCAGACTGCCCCGATAATAGGAAATCTACTTCTGGGTTATATCTTTACGGTGACTGTCTCATAAAAAAGTGTTAAATAGACACAGCTTCATCAACCTAGAGGTAGAGTATGTAGCATGTCATCAAGATGCATGCCAATCTATTTGGCTGCAGAAAACTTTCTCAGGGCTGGATCTTATGTTCTCCATTCTGAAGACGCTGAGAATTTATTGTGATAATTCTGCAGCAGTTGATTTCTCTCGAAATATTAGAAGTTCTACACGTACCAAACGTATAGATATCTAGTGTTTGTTCGTAAGGGAAAAAGTTTCGCCATCTTATGTGTATACTGACCGTGTTTCTACAAAGCTAAGCTTGGCTTATCCACTAACTAATGGCCTAGTCCCCACGGTTTTTTAGAGATGTGGGACTGATAGAGTCTTATGTTGTGTTGAATTAGTGAGAGCACTGGATTTTGTGTAATAAGTTGCCGCTATAATAAAGCTGTATGATTGTTCATACTTTTGTGATTATATATATATATATATATATATATATATGTCTGTGTGTGTGTAAACATTAAATTAGGAGCATATGGTCTAAGAGATTTTTATTGCTCTTAGACATTGTTGGCTGAGACTTTGGGGTGTATTCATGATATTTATCGATCTGAGATCTTTTTCAACTGAAACTTCTCGACCACAGAATTTACTAAGCAAAAGGCCTAGTCCGATCCTAATTACCTCAGTTTTGAGGCGACTCAACGCCTTTTTTAAAAATGAGAGTTGTGGATGAGACTGATAAATACGCTGTTCAAATAACTTTTCAGGCGTTCCATCACGTTAGGTTGTGCCGTACCCTGCAAGTTGCAGGCACTTATTGTTACACCAGACCTAATATAAAGGAGTGGTAAAAAGATTAACCCAGCCATTATACTTACTCCTGTCTAATCAAACTCCTGTTCTCCGATGCTCACACGTGTAGAGGTCTTATAAAAGGTGAAAGCAATACATGAAAAAGAATTCTTTTTTTTTTTTTTTGAGCGAAGATTCTTAAAAAGGGTCATCTTTGAGTGGTTAAGAAAGAGATACTGTATTCAAATATTTTTCGAGCCCTGTTTTTCGAATCGGTAAAATATTCAAATACTTATTTTTTTTCTTTTTATTTGGTATTATACTATTCATTGACTTAAACATTAGAGTTTATTCGCTGATAATCTGATTTTATTCATAGCTTATTTTTCTGTAATTTTAGATAGTTATCGAAAAAATTTTATGTCAATCCTAATAATAAATTTGAACAGCAACATGTTTGTTTTAAAGAGGACAAAATTAAAAGCGAGAATTGAGATGGACTGATTCAAATGGGATTAAAGACTAAAAAAAAAAATCCATATAGATCAACAAGCTATGTTAAAAGAACAGATCAAGATTAGATGCTTTACCTTTCAGGTATTGGAAATACAAAAGTTTCGGGCTCCAGCGACAATGGCGCAGCCAAATTATTCCGTTTCTTCTTAGGATTTAGAGACGAGAAATTTTGAGTGAGGGCTGAGAGGCGGAAGAGTGACTCCTTGAATGAAATGTTAAAATTTTGGATCTACTTTGTACAGGAAATGCCCATTGTACCCTCCTCCGGAAAATTTTTTTTAATTTACTTTTATTTTATATCCTCTACAACTTGTATTTTGTAATAAATCTTTTAGATAAATATTCCCTTTGTCGAGTTTCTTTTAATATTTTCTTCTTCTTCCCTCACTTTCAACTCAAATTTACAATAGTCCTCACATTTGAAACCATATTTTTTTTCACAAATTTAAGATTATTTTTTATTTTTGAGATTCAAATATAAGTAAAATATTAATAAAATACAACTTAAAAATTCAAAAAAATTTAATTGATTACAAATACATCTGTATTATATATGAGAGGTTATGTCTTTTGGGTTGTCATATACAACTACGGCTTGGGAAGGTTTTGAGGAATTTGCCCATCTGCCGTATACTGGAGAGTAGACAATCAAATTTTCACAGAAAAAAAATTTGCTTATTGGTACTTGGAGAACGAAAAATTGGTATCAAATTAGTATACATAATTATTCTCTAAATGTAATTACCCTATATTTTTTTTCTCAAAATTTTATAGTTTAACACGTAAATCACATGACGTGAGATAATAAAATTCGTTAGGTTTAAAAATATGTTTTTGATTAAGTTGCTGCCAAATATTAATAAAAAAAAAAGAAGTGAATTTTTCTAAAATTTAGTATTTACATTTCATTTTTAAATTTAAGTAAAAGACAGTAGTATAAACTATGGTGCATGATTTGCTTGATGTAAAATATTTCTGAGTCACAAAAATTTGAAGTCCCCGGTGGGATAAGAGACATTAATCTAAGAATAATGACTTCTCTTCTAAAAAGATTGAACAGCAGATGGATTTCAATCATATCGCGACCAAATACGTACCATGCACGCACAAACTAAGGTTGGTCTTTCACTTTCCCGACAACATTGACTTATCGCGATGTAGGGAAGCATTTTACGACGCGTTCGAGAGGATCGAAGTAGAATGTGCGGTTTGTTTCGACTTATGCATAGCAGCAAATGAAACACTGTCGATTATGTTGCAGTGGTTCTTGCAGAGAGACAGGAATCTTAAAAATGATTTGGTAAATGATACCAGAAGATAGTTCTCCCTAAAGGGTCTTTCCTTGTTTGGAATATCAGTTCTTCAAAGTGTTACAGGACGGTGGACGGCGACAGGAAAATTTGACTGGGGGCTGATGCAAGGGAAGCACTACTGTATGTTGCCGCTTCTAAATGTGGTAGGATGTTAACGAGAGGAGAAAAACAAGTCATGAGAATATAGGGGTTTCAAAGGCTAAAATAAAGGATTTGGACTCTCTATCTAAATTTTTACCTACTAAATTTAGGTGTAATTGATAATTAATAAATAAAAATATAATAAAAAATAAAATTTAACTTTATATTAATAAAAAAAAAACATGTATCAAAATTTTTTTAGCAGGTTAAATAAGTTTAGAATGGCATTGGATCCTAATTGTAAAATAAGAGTAAAACAGGTTACCTAATAAACTAAATGATATGAATAAATTTTGTGGATATTATTATAAATACAAATTTATTGAATAAAACTTTTTTAACAAATTGATGTAATGATTTCTTGTATAAACTAATGTAATTGCGTTATATGATTCTTATTCGTATTATATTTTTATTAAAGAAAGTGAATGAGAGTAAAAAAATTATTTGAATAAGTGATAATAATATTAATTTCTAAAAGAGTTATATAATAATATATATATATTTAATATTATTATTATATATTTTATATTATAGACTACACGAATTCTCATTCAAATGTTAGCTTCCATAACCGTGCCATGGGCCGGATTACGTAATGCCATTGGATGTAAAAAAGATTCGAATTTAATTAAAGAAAAGAAAAGATTAGAAATACATAAAACAAAGATGAAAAAATAAATTTTATTGATTAAAATATAATTAAATAACATAATCTCTCAATTTATATTAGAATAAAATTTCCTTAAATTAATTTGGAGAAGAATCTCACTATACAAAAAATAAAATAAAAACTTAAATAGTATTACGAAATACCACTAATTAATATTAAATCTATAATTAATAAATAAAAAATATTTCCCATAACAATTTGACTTTCATTACACAAACCTTACTGGGTATATATAGTTATAACTTGTTGAAAAAACCAAAAACTTTCGGTCTCTTACATTCTTTTCTACTCTCGTCAGTTTACTACCACAAAGCAACAGCCGTCCGCGGCGCCGTCAGATTCTGCTGGGACAGAATGCCTGCAAATTTTTCTTCTGATGTCTTCAATGAAATTCTCCTTAGACTGCCCGTAAAATCACGTCTACGTTTTCGTTCTATCAATAAAACCTGCTGCAACATACTTAACAATCTTTCTTTTGCTAACGTGCATGCTGTAGGTTCAACTGAAGAACCTCAAATTCTGCCACTGGCCTCCACAGTAAAAGGCTTCGCATTCATTCAGGTACGACGATGATGAGAATATCATTAAAGAAAGTGAACATCCAATCTTAGAATCCTTAGCGAAGAGTGGGATCATCGACCACGTTGCAATAGGTTTATTGTGCTTTCAAAGTTTGTGTCATGGAGGTGAAATTTACTTATAAATCCTCTTAGAGGAGAAGTTCTGGAGTTACAACGACCACCGCGGTCGATGGCGAATTGGTTTCCGGACTATGGCGCAGTATGGAATACGATTTGATAGTAGAAATAGTACATAATCGTTCGAGGGTTCAAATTTCCAGCTGAAGTTTACACCTTTGGCACACATTTATGGAGAAAAGTCTCCTCGACGTTTTCCTTTTTCCCCGGCAAGTGAAGATCGCGTATCCGCGTATGGAGACGTGCATTGGAAAGATTGGGATCCTAAAAATAAAAGAAACGGTATAATTTCTTTAGACTTTTGAAAGGACGAATTTAAGGTGATTCCTCTTCCGAAATTTGAGAACCAAAAACATTATAGAGTTTGTGTTGATTAATTTGAAGTGATTTTTGGCTATTGTTAGTTTTCCTTCTACTGCAAATATTGAGATATGGTAGGTGAAAGATTATGACAACAAGAAATTTTGGGTAAAAGAATACAGAATTAGTACTCAAGTTTGGGCAAAGGAACAGAATAATACAGTTGTTGTAAGAATTGCTTTTGGTTGCTTTTTCAAGATTGTTGGCGTAAGCAAATATTTGCTGTTGATCTGAAAAAAAATCAAATTTGATGACATTGGGTGCCCTAATTTGACAAAAAGATTTAGTTTTCACATAGAAATATGTAGTTATAAGGGAGTGTTCTTTCTCTCAGAAACTTCGGCAACCAAATTGCAAAGGGTTCTCAGAAGTACAATTTTCTGAAGAGAGGCTGCAAAGTTAATGTATCTCCTAGACATTATCATGCATTACTATTTATGTTCTTCTAATAATATGTTTAATGTTCTTTTCAAATACTCGAGGGTCTATTTGAAATTGAGACGGTCATTTTTCCTTTATTATTTCTTTATTAGAATCTTCTGTTAGAAAGTAAAAATAGAAAAATAAAAAAAGAAACAAGACCTTTGCTGTAGTTGTATTTTATTATATATCTATATATCTATATATATATATAGATATATATAGATAGATGTATATAAGATACCTATTAGCTACATGTGGCTTTCGCATTTTTTCCTTCTCTCTTGGGAAACACTACTAATACGTTATAAAGTGTATATAATATGCTGCGGAATGTATATAATAAGGAGAAGATTGAAAAAATAATGGAGAAAATAGTGTTTGAAATGTGCATAGTTGTTGTGTTTTATTCAGCTCCTTGAATACCAAAAATTATAGAATTTTAAAAAACCAAGGTATAAGAACTGTTATGATTATAAAATTTTGCAAAGATTTCTTAATTATTTAATTAAAATATACAATATATACCTTTTCAAAATAATGAATAAAATTATGAGGATATTGGTTTACAAGCTATTCTATATAGGCAGTAAATATTTGTGCAGTTGACAATCAAGCGATGTTGGTGGGGAAGAACATCGTATTAACTAGAATAGAACATTTTCTAACGATAGAATTCTATTGGCGGTAACATTTTATCTTATTTAATATTTTTCATTACAGATTTCGTTTTGTATTCTAAAATGTGGGAGCCTTTTGGTTTTTTCAGGTATTGATAAATGGGAAACAGCTTGTCCACAGAACTAAATTGGATTATATACAATACTATTCTATGATTAATGTGGTGCAGACTTAGATTGTGTATATAATTTTTATTATAAACAAAAATAATTAATTATTTAAATACTTATTTAATCTTTACTTTAATTCCCTCAGTTTAAAAGAGTCGTAAAAAAAACAAAAAAACAAAAAAACAAATTCAAACTCATAATCAACTCAAGTCTAAACGATTCGAACCTCTTAGAGGTTCTAATCATGAGCACACAAATTCGAAAACCGCATAATTTCCTAAAAGAAAGTTCTCCAAAAAATGCACAATTTCCTTAGAAAAAAAACCCTTCTCCAATCAGGGAATGCATTATATATATTTACCTAAAGTAGGCCCTTTGAGTGAATTCTAATTTCCATGTTAACCCCAAGATTTTGATGGGTTTTCTATGAAAGTAAGTAGGTATTATACTTAGTATCCTAATTTTTTTTTTTTTTTTTTAAAGAGTAGACAAATTTCAATAAATGTAATTGATTTAAATTCTTTTAGTAAATCACAATTGAGAAATACTTTTTTATTTCTTTTATAGAAAAATACTTTTCTATTTCTTTTATAGAATATTGAATATTTGTTTTAATTTTCTATGTGAAAGTACTCGATTTTCATTATGTGTTGCTGACTCTTATTCAAAAAATTCGAATAATATATATATATATATATATATATATATTCTAGGAGCCAATTCTAATTGATGAGTTGGTAAAATAAATTTCAATGCTGCTGTTCTTCTTTTTCGTTAGTTTTTATATTCTATATATCATGAAAGGTCAATAAAAAGTGATTGTTCTTTAAATAAAGTTTTATTTTCTACGCTGTGAAATAAAATAAATCAAATCAATCAACCAAATTTGAGGAGGCTTCGTTAAATACTTCATTGGAACTTTCCGTTAGTCCACATTTCTAGGAAGAAAATGATTTTTTCATTTCTATTCCGATAAAAATAAAAAAATATTTCAAACAAACATGAGTACAACATTTAGAGGATGACTTCCATCTTGAAAATTATTTGGCATTTCTATATTATCTATTCGATTCCTCTCATTTCTAATCTAATACACAAATTAAATTAACTTATTTGGCATTTTTATTTTGAAAGTTAATTATTACATATTTTAAAAAATTTATTTATGATTATAATTATTTAAATTTAATTTTTTTACTAATGCATACTTATTTTCAATTTACACCCTACCTGAGGACTTCAATTCAAAACGTGAATTAAGATTCTGTATTAACACGAACTTATTTAACTTATTAAAAGTATTCTGATACACATTGATTAGATCCTCTACTAATATGAACTCAATTTTTTTCAAAAATATTTTAACACGTATTTTTTTTTATACACAATCAAGATTTGTTTTATTATATTATATTATTATTTATTAATTACTATAAATATATTGCTCAAGTAAAAGTTTATATTAGCAAGAAATTCTGGTCCTTCCAAACTTACTCTAAATTTACATAATTTCATAAATGACCTCATCAAATAATCGTTTCAATGTATGTGGAAAATCCATATTTAATTAAACAGCATACAAGCTGTATACATATAATTAGTTTACACTCGAAAGTAAAAGGTCCATCCTATAGCATTAGCTAACATTAATTGTTTGTACACACATAGCCATTATCCTATTAAAGATATACCTACGGAAGAGAAGAGTCAAATGCGAAATCCACAACTGATCTGAGTTCATCCCAATTTTCGTAGATGAGCAGCTGATCAGGATCATTTCCATGTCCACTTGGGCAATTTGAAGACGATACTGCCATAGATTGAGAGTTATTTGCTATTGTACTGGTCAACTGCTCAACTGTAAACTGGTTTATTTCACTGATATGGTGGATAGCTTCAGGTTTAAGCTTGTTGCTTGGACGGTGATGAATAATCGGAGATTCAAAGCTGATGTATGATTCCCGAGTGTTAGATTCCATAGTACTACATGTAATGTTATTTGAGCTTGTTAATTCCACTGTTGATTCACGTTTAGTGGATGATTGCTCTCTCCAATTTGGTGTGTACTTTTTGTGCGAAACGTTTCGCTTGAAGATTCGGCAGATGGTCCAAACTTCCTGAAATTTCACGAAGGAATTACCACACAAAATAAAGATATTGTCAAGAGCAATAGAGGGTTTGGCTACTATAAAATAGAGATAAAATTTTAGTTGCATGCTGGGTTCATATTATTTTAAAAATAAAGTACTAACAACTAAGTTGATACAAATAAAACCCGTTTACTAATAGTGTCACAAGTAAAGGTAACCATTCCCCGACATAATTGTGTCAAAATTTATCATAACTAAACAGTTATAATCACTCACCACCCCAAAAAAAAAAAAGATTCCAACACGAAATATCATGAGAAAGGGTCTTTTGACAGTAAATTTTATATATGCATGTAGAATTAAGATTTATCTCTTATTATATTCTCAATTGTTAATCACTAATCATATATTCTTATTTATTAATCACTAATCATTCGTGTTATTTACTCATTCAAGAGCTTAAATTAATACTAAATTTTAACCCCGAAATTTAATTTAAATATAATCTAAACTAGAAGATTTCATTTCAAGCTTGACATTTCATGTTCAAGTAAGACATATATCATAAACACTCCCCAACATAAATTACGGTAAACGATCCTATGATAGAAATATTAGATTCAGTGATAATTAATCCTTGTAAACTTCTCACTTACTGCTTCTGGCATAGTCGTTTTAGCATTGATGACAACATTATTTGTGCTGCGATTGTCCTTGGAAGGCATGCGAAACTCGTGCATCATCCAATCAGTTTTAGTCCCTTTTCCCGCGCTTCCACGGTAGTACACGAGCGTTTTCTTGAGTCCAATGCAGTCTCGGCCTTCTCCTGCAAGAGAATATACCGGTTTGTCGATGCCGGTGGCTTTCCAAAATCCAGAACCCGTCACTCTATTCGGTCTTATGCTGTTTCTGTATTTTCTCCCTCTTTTGCAGAAGAAATATCCTTCTTTGTCAGATGTACTATTGATTCCTGCATGACAGAAAGCGTTAGTTTTAAGCATGATAACTAAAAATATGCATGGAAATGCCCCAAAAGGAAAGAAAATAAATCGAATTAAAAGGCTTTTGATTCTTAAGAAAGTAAGGGTTTTTGGTTGTACTTTGATTATGATCTTCCAGGATAACATCGTTTTCTCTAAATTTTTTTAAAAATTGTTTGTACGAATTAAACAAGTTCTTTGTATGTGAAAGCAAATTGGCTCAATAATGATAAAAAAAATTGATTTGTTCTTAAAATTTTTTGTGTAAGCTTTGCATGAAAGTACTTCATATATTTTCTGATGTTCAATTGATCATCTAATTCATGTCAAAAATTAGGGCAGATCATTTGCATGCATCTTTTAGGGCTTATTTATGTGCAAGTCGTTGCAAGAAATTGAAAAACTAAAAATTACAATATGTAAAGGAATCCTTTAACCCTAGAAGCGATTCAGTGATCAGAAATTAATGAATCTAATTTAAGCTTCATGTGAAATCAGAGCAGCAAACTAAAAGTTGCACTTAAAAACGAAGAAGCAAATTAACCAGAACCAAAGGTTAACTAACCTCAAGATCATATATTATCAAAGATTTTGAAGAAGAAAATATAAATAAAAAGAATTCATACTTGGAAGATCCCACGGATCTTGTTTATAGATATCTATCTGTTTGATAAGCTCAATACTGATCTGTCTCTTTTCAACTTTTCTGCGAAGATAAAACCCCACAAGTTCTTCATCTGTTGGATGAAACCGAAACCCTGGAAGTTGATCAACTCCTTCATCCTTGTAATTACTAGCAGAATTTTGTAAGCTCATCGTGATTTCTAGATCAA
>JAWDEX010000023.1:5525460-5542284 GCA_035221805.1 Trichilia hirta
TTATAATATTGGGATGGTTTGACTTTCTTTGATGTAGCAAGATATAATTAATTAGAGGAAAAATAAAGAAAATTTAGGTTTAATTTCAAAAGTTTGAGGAGAAATATTTCAATTTTTTTTTTTTTTGAAATATATATCCTCTTTCATTTAAGCTCCATTTGAGCTCAAATTAGGGCTTTTTTTGGTGACTTCTGATGAAGAAGAAAAGACAACAAATTACTATCGTACAATTATAATATCATAATCAAATTAGGGTTTTATTGGTGAATTACAATAATTTACATTGAACCAGTTCAGATCAAAGGATAATCTTAACTATGTTTTAGATAATTTAAGTGAATGCATTAATATAATATAACACTTTGATTTCATCCGTATAACATACGAATCATATCTTAATACAGACCTTGATTATATTACATAATATTACATATTCAATATAACGTTGCATTCACAATATATAATTTAAAATTTTACATTACAATTTCAACTTTGACATTAAAATTTTTTAACTTCTATGTAAAATTAATTTTAAATTAGCTGCGCATGGAGACATATGAATGTAGACAATGATAATGCGAATTATGAAAGAGACCAAGAAGGAGGAGCATAGTCAATTATTTGAGTTTCCTTTTGCATGACATGCTCATGTACATCGATTGATGTATTGATCAAAGGCATGCTTAGGAGCTTATTTAATATGCATGTTTGTTTGTTTGTTTTATACATTTTTATAATGATTTTGTATAAATAAATCTCGCTCCTTGCAGGTACTATTGCGCACAACTTTTCTTTTGTTTCAACCTACAATTTCAGACTTGATCTTGGTGATGATAGACCAATCCATAAAATTTATGATGATTGGATGTTGTATAATATCTTAAGACAAAATTGTTTCCAGCACCAACAGAACCCGAACCGCCCCTTATTTCAAAGAGAGGGGATTAAAAAGGGCTCAAAGGCAACTTCTGCTTCAGCTAGAACGGGAAAGAGGAGACTCTTCCCCACGGATCCCGGATGATTCAATTGTCTGAATCAATTTAAGCTTTTAAGTATTAACTTATCATAATATTGGTGTTAGAATGTTAGCATGACCAAGAAGTGTGATTGACATTTACATCCGTTACCGTATTTTTTGTATCATATATTTTGCTCAAGAATTTGTTTGGGCTTCTTTTTATCTTTTATCTTTGTTCCGGTTTCAACGTGAGAAACTCATTCTGTATGTCTTGTACGGGGAATTTTTTTTTTATTTTCTAGCTTCCATCTTTGCTTAATTTGGTTCATATAACAGATCCAGTTAGTATGACTAAGTTATAACTTAATACTATTGTTTAAACTGTTATCCACTAATTTAAACTTTTTGGTCATTTTGGACTTCAAAGTCCAATTATTTTATAATAACAGATACAGGTGGTATTGTGGAATATTAAGAACACAACCCTTAATTTATTCTTCTTGTGTACAAGTACAGCTTGGAAATACAAAAGGACAAAACGATTCAGGAAAGTATCATGACATGAGGTCGAGAACAGGTACAAAACGGAATGCGGAAGTCCTTTAAGCGCGTTTGACAATAAGAAACCTGCAGAGTTCTCGAGATGAATTGTCTCTAGTTCCGAGTAGCGATCATTCCTAAACAAGCCATATGTATTCTTTGTGATTGCCCAAAAATAACTCAAATCCGCCCAAGTGAATGGCAACCCTACAATCTTTGTGAAGAAGGAAACTCGTGGCTTTTCAGATTTTGCCAAGTAGGTGGCCCAGAAGAAATTAAACCTCAGATATTATAGGAGCAGACTACAGATCTTGCCATTTGCCATATGTCATCTATTGTGAAATTTCCCGTGTCAGCTAAACTAATGGCTACTCAGACACTGGCACAGTTGATGCCGGCTTTAAGGGTCCACTTCACCAAAATGTCGCACTAGCCTGGGAATAACTAGTACTTGGATTATTTCACAACTAGATGAAGCTTTTAGAGCTCCAGTGGAAATACTTTGTTGAGGTGGTGTATGGTTTTGTTCCTAGAATTCCATCATTTGATAGGGATAATCTGCAAGAAAATGATCCGGTATCAAAACTGAAATCCAAAATCTTCACAGAATTAAGAAAATAATAATAGTTACAGTAATGGTAACAACACAGTTAAATACCATGAAACGATGGCAAATTTCCAATTTACCTTTTTTTTAAAAATAGTGTGTTTTGTCTCCCTTCCATAGAAACCCAAGCCCCAGGGGGCTGCGTGATTCCTGACAAAAAGGTTATAAGAAACTTTAAATGAAAAGGAAGGTGAATCTAACAATTTTTTTGTTTTTAATTTTTATTTTCTTAGGGTTCTAAGAAAAATTAACAATATTTCCCAACACCAGCAATCTATTACTTTCCTGCCCATAGATAGATAGATAGGTAGACAGATACGTGCGCGTGTGTGTGTATCAGTAGCATAACAGCAGTTTAAAACTCAATTTACTTGCGATATCTGACATACATTTATACAAATTAAAGTATTTGAGTATTTCACCATTATAGAATATAAAGCTACCAGTAATTTTCCAATCTATGCTCTCCATCAATTAACATGAAGGCTGACCTCTAGGGCTCTTAGCCTTCCAAAAGTTGGTCCTACTGTGCAATTCCCATTTCATACTAAGGAAATAAAAGAGAACAAATAAACAGATAAAATTTTGTGTAGATTGAACAAATTTAGATAAGTAAAAATATAGAAAGAAATACAGGAAACAGAGAAATGAAAAAATAAATACGCATTGTAAGGATAACCATACCTTTAGCTAGCCCTTATAAATTCCATTGGGATTCTTATCTTTTTACATGTACAGTTTCACATGAAACAAGGATAATAGGGGACGGGGCGTCTTCTCAACCTTCTTGACAAGAAACATACACTGCTATGGCCTGCAAATTAATTTGAATACAAAATCAGGCCTTATAATAGATTATTTCCAAAGATCAATTCAAATAATTTAATTATTTTCCCTCTCCAATCCCTTTGAGTATTGATGCAGCAATTCACTTCAATGACTGAAAAAATAAATAAATAAAACAAAATAACTCAAGGTATGAAACCGTGATGGCACAATTAATCTTTGAACATCAATTCGTGCCCCTGATCACCCAATATAGTGCTCTTGATGCCAAAAGCCAAACATCAGAATCCTTCAAGTTATCTTAAAAGCAAAGCAATAAGCTCTTATCTCAGAATATTACTTGATACCCCATCATCCGCGGAAGCATCCTATCAACCAAAGCAGAGCTAACTCTCGTACTTCGCTATTAGGCAAAAAGCTTTACATTTCTGAGGTGGTCACCCAGATTCCTATCACAAAAGGCACAACATGCACCAAACTGTTTCATAGTTGCATATTGGAACCAAGAAGAGCACAATGCAGCATTAATATTTCAGCAGTTTCAGTATAATTTCATCTACAAAATGACGAAAAGGAAAAGGTATAGAGAGTGAACAATGAAACAAAAATAAACAGACAGCTCAGAGCAACTATCAAATAACAGAACATCCAAAAATCATGGACAGAGCAGTTTTACATCCGAAGCCATATTTGCTTCCTATCATACGAAGAACTTGAATTACATTACATTATTATGCACTAATGCCACCAAGCGGTGATAAGAACTTTCCTAATAGATTACTTAAAAGTAATAAAACTCTGCCAGAACAATGATTAGATATATTTACCAAGCAGAATAATAAGAGGTTTCACGTTTCAATAGATAAAAA
Source organism: Trichilia hirta (assembly GCA_035221805.1). NCBI lineage: Eukaryota > Viridiplantae > Streptophyta > Magnoliopsida > Sapindales > Meliaceae > Trichilia > Trichilia hirta. The sequence goes on from JAWDEX010000023.1 coordinate 5,529,221, forward strand.
ATCTCACCACCCTATCATTCCTCAAATGCGATTGACAAAGGAAGAATTGATGACAGAACATTTTTACTGTAGCAATCATAATCCCGAATCTGCATTTTAAAAAATTTGCATCTACTATCAGGGTAAATGAGTAGTCACAACTTTACAAAGACATTTTAGAGGCATAACCATACACAAAATTCATTTTTAATTTCACTATGAGGAGAAGGCCAACAATAAGTTTTCCAGCACAAGGACAACACAACTATCCATCATTAACTATAGAACAATAATGTTACTTTGCTTTAATGCTAAACCAATCAAGAAACTAAAAGTGATTTTTGTTTTCAAAAATTGAACTTCCACAAATTAAAAGCAGAATACAATACAAAAACATAACAATACACAAATGAACCAGGAAAAAATTTAAGGGTAAACCTTGAATGTCTCAATATAACCAATGTTGCTGTCCAAGCGTTTCTAAATTGTTTGTACGTTGCTGAGTGGCATAATACCATCTGCTATACCTCTGACCACCTGATTTAATAGAGGATTTTGATCCATCGACACACTGAGAATCCACATAGTGTTTAATGCCGATATTGCAATCTCCTGGCCTTCGATATGCCACGTTCCAATGCTGACAAGGTATACTCATTTGCTCTTATGCCCTTGATTGACATTTCATCAATAAGAGTTATAGCTCTATCAATGTCTCCCCTTGCCAGGTAGCCACATAAAAGAGCTGTGTATGTGACAGCATCAGGTTCCAGTCCTTTATCAATTATTTCATCAAAGACTCTACAAGCATCTTCAAGGTTGTTTGACTTGCAAAGCCTTGCAATCAAAACAGTATAACATATGACATCTGGTCTTATTTCCATTTCCTTCATCTCGCTCCAAAAATAAGAAGCATCCACTGCTGCTTCTTTACTTTGCAAAGCAGAACGTTTTAGACTCATTTTTGAATGAGCATTAAATAAAACTGTAAAAAGTACAACATCAGGTTTGATCCCCCTCTTCTTCATATCATTGAAGAGATAAATGGCTTCCCGCAAACAATTTTCTTTGCAATAACAGTGTATCATCATTGTGTACGTAATCATATCAGGAATTAATCCTTTGTCAATCAAAAAATCAAACAGCAACCGAGCCCTTTTCACTTCTCCTGCACGACAACATGCACCTATGAGTTTATCATGCATAATTTTGCTGTTTTCAGCATCCAAAGTTAAAATTGTCTCAAGCAACATGAAAGCTTGGCTGTTATAACCTTGCATAAGAAGATTAGTGAACAGTTTACAGCAGGAACCTTTTGTAACTAAGATTCCCCGCTTAGACAGACTCCTAAACAGTCGAAAGGCCCTTTCTGAATGATCTGCTTCACAGTAACCATTCACCATGGCACTATAATTTTCCAAACACTTCTCTTTCAAGCCATCTAGAAATGCCTCAGCTTCCTTCACCTTGCCTCCCATACACAAGCCTTCAATAATCATGTTATGTGTAACAACATTAGGTTCTAAACCCAGCCTCTTCATATAATTTAAAAGATCAAACACCTCTAGAACGAGGCCATATCGAGCAAACCCAGCAGCAAGTATGTTATAAGTAAGAATATCAGGTTTAAATCCCATCTCCTTCATTTCCTTGAATAAATTCAGAGCATCAGCAAGTTTACCTTGAAGACAATAACCATAAATCATAGTTGTGTAGTTGACAACATCTGGAACTATGTGCTTACCCTTCATCTCATTGAACAGTTCCATTGCTTCTTCTACTTTCCCAAGTTTGCATAAAGCATTCACTATTACATCATAACAAACATTGTCAAGGAAAACCCCCATATCTTTAAAAAAAATAAATTCATTTATAGCTTCAGAAGCCATGCCCATCTGACATAAGCATTTTAAAATCAAACTCACAATCACACAATTGGTTTTAATACCCTTTGATGTCATTTCATTGTGAAGAGCCAGAGCTTTAATTATGTTCCCAACTTTGCAATACCCAGAAATCAAAGCACGGTATACATGCACATCAGGCACAACACCCTGTTTTTCCATGTGAAGTAACACACCTTCAGCTTCCTCAAGTTTATTCTTAGCACAAAACCCATCCATCAAAACACAGTAAGCAAAGGCACTCAAAGGAATTTTTGCCTCTCCCCATGCCACAATTAGTTGATAACCCAAATCTAACATCCCATTCACACAAAGCCCTTCAATATAAGTCGAGTAAGCATATGCATTCGGGGTTACCCCTGCTTTATCCATCTCCTGAAATACTTCAACTGCTTCTTCTAAACTACCTTTTTACAAAGTGCCTTAATCAAAATAACATATGTATATTCGTTTGAGCTCAATCCCAGTCTTTTCAACTGTTGGTAAACTGCCAAAGCCATAGCCACTTTGCCATGCTCAACCAACTGGTTCATGAAATAGTTACATGACAATATCGACAAAACAAATCCACGGCGATTAGATTGGAATAGAATATCAATAACCTCATCAAACATTTGTACACTAACGTAAGCCTTAATCATTGCATCAGAAACTTGAACCAGCAAATTCGACCCTTTGTCACTAAGAGCTTCCAACAAGTCAGCAACTGCAAAATTACTACCATTCTCATTCCGAATAAGTTCCAATAGCACAGACTCCAACCTCTTGTGCCAACCACAATAACACAAAATTCTCACCATAGCCGCATATGTATAAACATTATGTTTCAATCCACTATTTTTTAACTGTTCAAATAATGATAAAGCACTGCCGGGATCTCTCCTCAGACTATACAACGTTTCAACAACTTTACTTGTATTTAACTCGCAAATTTGGTTTTCATGCTGATTGTTTACATGGTTTTCTTCTAAATCAGAATCAGACGATATTGGTCTCAACTGGGGAACAACTGAAACTGAACGGCAGCGGATGCACTGAACGCGTTTGATGTAATGTCTAAATGATACTAACTTAACAGCTGATACACACATTAAAATAAAGAATATATCAAACAAAGAGTTTACTGCGACTAAAGTTGAATTAAAACTGGATATAGAAAAAGCTTACTTGACAAAAACCCAACAAACATGGCGGCACTGTCAACAACCTGAAGAGGTGTTTTGGGAGGCGGGAGCGCGGAGCTTTGTATTTTCGGTCATTTAATTTCAAATCCGACATCTGGTGTTGGACTACCAAATATTAAGATAATCGTGGCCCCGGCCGACGGTTTGGGTAATTTTTTTACTCCAATGAACAATCTTGGGCCCAATGATTTCCGAAATATATTAAAACAAAATTAACAAATAAAAAAGGACTCACAATAATTTTATTTTTGTTTAAGGTTTTATTTTTTTACCTGCTAAAAGAAATAGTTTTGCAAAATCAATAAAATATATTTATTAATAAATTCTAAATATTTATTTTTTGAATAATTTAAGTTGTTCTTACTTTTACTAATGATTGACGCTATAATTTACAACTTAAATTTATTTTTCAATGAATTTACATATAAAATAAGGGGAATGCCAGAAAATTTAATTTATATACCAAGATTTGAATCCCTTATGATGTGTAAGTTGATATATCATTTTTCAATCACATCACATAATAATAATAATAATAATAATAATAATAATAATAATAATTTTTTGTACAAGCTGAAGTAGTTGTTAATGTAGTGTAGTTACATTGTTGTTACATAATTTTGTTTTAACCTGTAGTTTTTTAAACTGTAATAAAAATATAAAATATACAGTAATAATTTAATTTACTAGATAAGTTTTTGTAGAAGAGTTGGTATAGCTAGTATCAATATAATTTTAATTAATTTATAATACTAATAGTATATTTAAGTAATATGTTAGGTGATACAATAATAATATATTTAACTTTCACATTATTTAAAATTAAAATTTATGAATATAAGTTAAAATTTTTAATATTATTCATAAAATAAACAATCATATAACTTTTCAATAAGTAGTATTAAATATACAAATTTAGTCACACAAACTAATATGAGAGAATTATATTACTGTCACATATTTTATATATTTATAATAGTAAAAAATTTGTGTTACAATAATATAATTTATCAATTACCCATTAATTAATGTAAAGATTTTGACTCCTAATATTGTTATTTTTTTAATTTAAGAAATTTTATATTTTTTTGTTTTGTGTAGTTGCATTGTTTATTTACATTTTTAAAAAAATTTTTGTTCGTTCTTATAAACTTTTCTCTTTTTTTTTTCAATTTTTCTTTTTAATTTCGGCACAAAGCTTTTTGATGAAGTCTAACAATTTAATATCACAGCATAAACGTTGATAGATCTGCAGCAAATTTTTTTGTAAAGCAAAGCCATATGTTTGTTGCAATCAGCTCATTTGTACATGGTGGGATGTGCCATGGATAGAAATTATGATTATAAATAATTTAATCCAATGTTTCTATTGGATTTGATTCTTTATTCATTTAGTTAAGAAATTGATAGTTTGATTTGAATTTTTGTTTGAAATAGTTAGAACTGAGAATAGGTTAAATTTAAAAAATCATGCAAAAATAAAGTTCATGAAAACATATATAAGTTATAATTGTTATTTTATTAAAGTAATACGAGCATAACAAAAATTTTAAATATTATATTTAATATATTCATGAATTCTTGATAAAATTATTTTTTAACAACAACTGATTTTTACTTTAAAATCACTAGAATCTACTATATTATAAATAATCTGCTTAATTTTTTTTTTCTTTTATTAATAGGTATAAATTTAATCTAAAGTTAAGGGTAATGCTATAAGTTAAAATTTGTATTCTAAATTTGACATCGTATATAATTCATGCTATAATTATCCCTAATTATCAAATAAGTGATAATTTTACATGTTGATTTTCCTTTTCTTTATTTATTTTCTCCTAAATAAGATCAAGAGAATTTAGATAGAAAATCGACACTAAAGTAATGATTTACAAATGATCAATGTTTCATTCAAGATGTGTGTGCTTGCTCATGAAGAATATTTGAATGAATATATGCAACAAATTTATGGGTTTTTTATTTTATTGACTTTCTTTTCGGAGCTTCATTGAACAAGCTTATTCTCGTAAAATTGACGGATAACTTGTGTGTTGTATATAGCTTTATGTCAATTGTTTTACATCTTGGAATTGATCATCTCCCACTTCATTTTAGTAACTTCATATATAATTCCTCGAATAATTGCTTAGTTGGTTTCTTTTCTCTTCAGTAAAAATTCTTCATAATTCCTCTCCTTTAAATAATTAATCTCGCTCTATTCTTTATTTCTTCCGAGACTTGTATATGAAGAATTTTATTCTTAATGAATTAGTCTTAAACAAGTAAAATGCTACCCATTGGATTGTCTCAGGTCGATAGGCCTAACCATGACCTAGTTGCGCTAATGCATAGGAAATTGTCAAAGCATCCGAGACACTAAGACTCTTCCAAGAAGGCAATCACAGCGTATGTCGCAGGGGTATCTTGTTGATCCACGGCAATGTGATGCGCTAAAAACCCTTTTCACAAGCGACCTTAAACTTCAGCATACCAGTTGAATTCTAGAGTCGTTAAGTATGTGGGTTAAGGAAGAAGTACTCTAGTGTTCTATCACAATCCCCTGGAATAAAAGGTCATTTATTTGAAAGGAACAAGCTTTGTGCCGGGGGAGGAGAAAGCTATGGCGTGGAAGGACAATATTAGTATGGTTTGCAGCTATTATGTACAGGGATGTGTCATTGGAGTACTTGAAAACATCAATACATTGATGACGATATTACTTGGAAGTTTGCGAACTCCAAGAGAGACTCTGCTCGCTTCTCAGGAAGAGTCTCCAAAGCTTCAACTCGTACTACTATGATCTTTGGTGAAATTAAGACTGGGAAGCCTGACTGTTTCGATAATCCTTTCTGCATTGGCATTAGATACTACGCAATGGAACGTACAAAAGTACACAAACACACAACTAGGAGTATCAATCCCTATTTTCACAATTCCGACAAAAACAGAAAAAATTAGGGCACTGCTTCCGTTAATGGATAGAGAAGAATTGTTTATGAGAATTTGTATTCCAGTAAATATCACATGCCCAACATCTTCAATATGCACATGACGGGAAGAAATCTCTTGAGTTTGGTAAACTCCCTTGATGCCGCATACTTCGTTTTCTCGAGTCCAAAAACCTATGTTCTACAATAGATTTGGCTTTTCAGTCTTTATTTTGAGAAGAAAATATATTTATCAACAAAAGGCTAGTGGAAATACTCATTTAAGATATGTACAAGTGCTCGACGTTAGCCTATCCATTTATACACCATTGTCAAAGAATTAGTTTGTGCTTGCCCTTAGTTTGTAATCTAGTACTCCACCTTATAGCAAACAAGAAAATGCACAAATGAACTGAAACAAAGAGGACAACTGACATAAATTATACAAGATCAATCATTGTTTGAAACAATATAATATTGAATTCAAATAATTCAATAAAATAAGGCCATTAATTAGAAACAGACTCGCTATGAATTTGTGCAACATAAAAACAATCAAATCAATCGCTGAAAAGTATGAATCATAGAAGAGCCCCCTGAAAATTATGAATCATAGAAGAGACAAAGGAGCAAATATAGGGCATAAACTAGGAAATCCTGGGTAGGTGGATCAAGGCTCTCCACATAAACATTCGAATGTTCAAAAATAGTTAAATATTTCTTATTGGAAGTTCAACAAACTCTTCAGCTCACACTTCGGTAGCAGTAAATTCTTCTCCTATATATAACCAAAATCTTTCTGCGGAAGAATGGCACTGGCATCTCGTCATTTGGACCTTAAATAAAAGTCCTAGTCCAGGATTCTTTTACACCATACTCTTTCATTGCGGAAAAACTCTTTCGATTCAGATCCTCTTAGTCAAAGGCAACCTCCCAGAACCCCAATTTGAAACAATTTGATGCCTACTGTATCTTCCGAGAAGGGCAATTCTCTGAACTTCTCATCAACTAAATCAAAAGCGCCTATAACATAATTGCCATTTTGCATACGTAATAGGCACTGGATAGCTTCATGGAGCAATGCCCCAGCTTCATAACCTCTTTCCAACAATTGGTAAGTAAAGAAAAGACAGACACAGACGTCGTTTTGTTTAATCCCCATCCCAATCTAATTTTGACGAATTTGTAATCAATATTACTTTCAATATGGTCAAACCCTTATGTATCAAAGCCATTAGAAGAGGATTCCCTCCCCCAGTCTGTTATTCTCTTGGATTGTCTTGTAGAAGGATTGAACAAAAAGTAAACCCCACCGGCAATCATCCATTGCAAGAACCAAGAATAGAAATGATTTTACCTCCCTTTTTCAATAAAAAATGAGCCTCTACATAAACTGCTTCTTTTAAATCAATCGAGTAAAGAAAATGACCAATGAGAACAATTTTATGCCTGTTGGAATATTTGTTGAGATGTAACTTCACAAACTGAGGATCGGATATTAAAGTGAGCCTTTGCTTGCAACCACACCTTAACCGATACAAAGACTTCACCGGCAGCCTTGATAGCATGTTGAAGGTGATGTCATGTGCACTATACCTAAAGTATGGAAGTACAACCATCAATTATTAATATAAAAGAGTTGATTAATTTGATTTTAAGTCCAATAATCAACTCAAGTCAGCTCATTTTAACTTTAAAAGTAGAAACTCCTGCTGCAGCCAACATTTTTTCGTTGGAGCGAGCCTTTTCGGTCGCTGCAGCACCGCCATGTCTCTGGTTTTATTTTTTAACCGCTGTGATTTTAGCTTTATCTATAGTTACAACTCTCATGCAGAAATACAGCTGCGGCTAGGGCTAGGTCTGTTTGCCTATAAAAGTTCATTCAATAAAAAAAATCTATTTAAATTAAGAAAAGTTCTACAACACTGGATATCAATAATGGGATTGGCACACATTAGATGAAATAAATAGAATCAAGAATCTAAAATTCTCATTATTTATATCTCCTATATTGTAGAATGACCTATTAAATTAAATACAAATCAATATTGATTATTGCATTAAAAGTTAAAAAAAGATAATAATTTGCGATTTTTATTAAGAGTGATACTATTAGCTAGCAGACCTCAATTGCTCCTTTTTCACATGTACAAATTTATTTCTAACTACAAATACATTAAAAGATAATAATAATCTTAAATTTTGTGCCACATCTCGTCTTTATGAAGAAGTACAAGCCTAAAATCAGTTATTTCTTGAATATAAATCATATATTTTGAAGCCATAATGTTTGAAAATTTTTAGTTTCAGGAATTATCGGGCAATAAAATTGCAAAATATATTTTAATATAAAAATACTAACAATAAATAGCAATAAAAATAATTTGTTTTTCAGTCTTTATTTTGAGAAGAAAATAAAAAATGTACAAAAGGCTAATAATGGAGATACAAATGAAAGGCACGCGCAAGAACTCAATATTAGCCTATATGTAGGATAAATGGTCATTTTCTACTTTCATTTTAGTCCCTAGATGGTTAATAAATTTAACTTAAGATCAATAATTTCTTAACCTAATCCCAAAACTACCTTATAGATATAGTTACGTAATGTTTCGCATATTATTTCCAAAGTCTAGAAAACTTTTGAATATTGTTTAATTTAGTCCCATTTTGTAATTTTATAAATGTCTATATTGAAAATATTAAATAAAAATATAATTGATCAAATAAAAATTTATTATTATTATTACGTAACTTTCTGTATTTATAGAAAATAATCCAAAAATCAATGAAGTTTTATACTTTGAATCAATTATAATTTTAATTCGTTACAGCGGAAGTAGGGTTTTTAGACTTTTAAAAACGAATCGCAGGCGGCCTTCTTATGCTGTTGTCGTTTCGAAGACTACTACTCTTATCGCGTCATTTACATTGGGCTTCAGTATCTTCTGTCGTTCCGCTGGCATCTCCATCTTCGCGTTCTTCTTACGGATCATCAATCATGGTACGCAAATTCATCGCATTCGCCTGATCATCAATCATATTCGTTTATTTTAAAACTTTTGGTTTCTGAATATGTAGGGAGAACCGGAGAAGAAAATTGAAATCGCGGAAGACCTCGAACGAAAGAAGAAGAAAGAGGAAAAGGTATTTTCCTTTCTTCATTCAGTTCTCTGTCTGTGTTTGTTTTTACTTGTGTTGATTTCTTTTTGGTGGTAGGCAAAGGAGAAGGAAATGAAGAAACTAAAAGCATTAGAAAAAGCAGAGCAAGCGAAACTTAACGTAATTTTCCTTTTGATTATAAGAATTTTTGTTGTGTTGATGTTTCTGCTGTTTGTTGAAGTGATTTTGTATTTTTTATTTGAAGGCGCAACGAAAGCAAGAACAGGGAGCGACAAAGAAGAATGTGAAAAAGAATCTTAAGCGAGATGATGGAAATAACAATCCGGAGGATTTTATTGATCCGGATACGCCGACTGGTGAGAAAAAGAGGATGTCTAAGCAAATGGCTAAAGAGTATAATCCAAGTGCTGTTGAGAAGTCGTGAGTCTCAGTTTGTCCGAGTGTTAGACTTAAAATGTAAGGAATTGAATTGAATTTGAATTTTTTTCTTACTGTTTTGCTTCGGAATTTTGTTTAGGTGGTATGCATGGTGGGAGAAATCTGGATTTTTTGTGGCAGATACTGAAAGTTCGAAGCCCCCTTTTGTAATTGTAAGCACTTAGTTTTGTTGTCCTAATTGAATGCATTAATTTGCTTGTGCTATTTTCTGTGGTGAAAAGTTTACTATTTATGAGAATAGTTCATATAATGAACAGCGAGGCACAAAAATGAAGCATATTGATAAGTTACGATATGCACATTTCTCTTGTAAACTATGGATTAGCTGGTATAGATGCCATTAAGTTATAGCCGTCGTGTTGCAGAAGGCAAAAGAGTACCATGTATCTTTGTAATTATGTACCAGATTTGAAATTTAGGTTTTTACCCTTCATTTTATGCTTAGCTTCGTCAATCAAGTTTATGGGACATTATATTTTCAAATTACCACGTAATAGTTGTACAGGATGGAGAGAGAGAGAGAGAGAGTTCCATATTTTATGAAACATTGCCATTTTTTGTTTTGACACATCTTGATCTTTATACTTTTTGTTGTTAGATATTTCGTATATCTTGCTTTTTTCCCCTCTTCGAGTTCCTTAATGTCAGGGCATTTTTCTTCAGGTTCTTCCTCCACCAAATGTGACTGGGGCCCTACATATTGGACATGCCCTTACTACTGCTCTACAGGTTTTGTAGTAACATATATTACTTTGTTTTGCTGATGCTTTGGCTTCTATATTGTATACGTCATTGACCTCCGATTTTACCTGTTGCAGGATACCATCATTCGTTGGAGGAGAATGTCTGGATATAATGCCTTGTGGGTACCTGGTATGGACCATGCTGGGATAGCTACACAGGTATTTTTCTTTGTAATTTGATTGATCAAGTCAGTGACATGTGCTAAAATTAAGTTCTTAAATTGCTCTCAGCGTGTCCATCATAATGGTGTGAAGGCTACTGTTACATATGTTCTCACAGGGGTTCCAATTATACAAGCCTCATAAACTTACAGACTGTTTACACAGCAATGACAAAAATAGATTTTCATTTCATCAAAATCCTGATATGCTATCAGTACGTCCATCATAATGGTGTGGATTGTTGCGTGTGGTGTCCCGCTCATGGTCTACCTTCTGATCTATCATGCCATGCATAATTTACACAATGCCAGTTGATTTTATAAGTCCCTTTAAATATGCCACGTAACTTTAACCTGTTTGTGGATGTAGATGCTAGAAATTGCTGCGCTTTGAATAAACTACATTGAAGAAAGTTGAGTATTCATGATTTGGCGGCCCTTTTACTGACTTGATCTAAGAATCTGACCCAAAAATGCACCAAAACTACTCTGAGTATGGTCCACTTCTGTGTATGATTAGAAAGATAAAAACCTGTTAATATGGTTTAAGATCTTTGGGTACTGCCAAGTGTTTACCATTAGATTGTGTAGTATGTTTAGTGAAGTTGTCTTCTAACCAATAGAATCTGATTTCTATCTCTAATGAATTACCTTGCTAATGCTATGCTGCTACCTAGTTACAAGGGTCTCCTTGGCAACTAAGAACAGATAACAGAGCCCCATGTATTCTTGGGTCTTAAAATTTGATCATAGGTCTGTTGAGTAGTCCTTGTGTATTCATTACATGACTAAATTTATACTACGTGCTAGAAATGAATAAAATCCTGACTATTATGACCCAATGATTTTTATTTTTCTTATTTACGTTATTTTTCTTATTGTCATCCTTCTTGTTATTGTTATTGTTATTCAACTCCATAAATATTTTTCATCTTCAAACACATGTTGCTGTCTGACTGGAATATTTGGTCGCCATTTGGTAGGTGGTTGTGGAGAAGAAGCTAATGCGTGAACAGAAATTAACTAGGCATGACATTGGTCGTGAGCAATTTGTATCTGAGGTGAGCTTCTATTGTCATATGCTTATTCCTAGTTGAAGCCTACTGACTGTTCTATAATGAATTTCCTATATCATCATAACTGTCTATGCTTTTGTTGATGTTGTGGTAAAAGGGCTTGGAAGTGGAAGGATGAGTATGGGGATACCATTTTAAGACAACAACGTCGGTTGGGTGCTTCTCTTGACTGGTCCCGTGAGGTGAAAATGACACTATTTTTGCTATACTACAATGGTTTCTGCATTCATGTTTAATTACTTCTTTAGATTTTTTATTTCTGTATAATTAAAAAAATTTTCTTGTCTTTTTGGTTTGTATTTTTCCAGTGCTTTACAATGGATGACCAAAGGTCAAAGGCCGTGACAGAGGCATTTGTTCGATTATACAATGAAGGTCTCATATATAGGTAAGCTTGTTGGATTTTTTTATTTTTTTTATTTTTTATGTTTCTATAATTTCTGTCATCGAAAAGCTGATCGAATTTTTCTAAGCACACAGAATAAGGTGTTGGCTGCTTTTGCTGACACTTGGTGTCAATTTTCAGTGGCTAAATTGTATTTCATGGCCTTTATGGCTTCGTACTGTAATAATGTCTATATGGTTTTCAAGACTGAACTTACATATGATTTACTTATTTCTGAAAAAACTTTACATATTATATAAATTTTTTTTAATTAATTATGATGAGTTCTAGATGATAATGCTATCAGTTTTTCTGGATTGATAGTGTTAGGTTTAAAAATTCTGGGTATTTCAAACTAATCTGTTAATGGCAAGTTCTTCTTTTCTTTTTTTCTTTTATAAATAATTAGTAGTTGTGACAATTGATTGAGCCTGTAATACCTGGACTAGTTCAAGTTCCAATGGGAAAGGTTCTTCTGTTAAATGGACCAGGTCCCCTTGAAACTTGCTCGTTTACTGTTGGATGAAAAAAAATCTTTATTTTGGTCTATAGAGTTGTATTAATTTTACGGAGTATTGCTTTAATTTTTTTACTTATCTTTTGCAGGGATCTTCGGCTAGTGAACTGGGATTGTGTCTTACGAACAGCTATATCTGATATTGAGGTTAGTCTTTTCCTTTAAATGCTGTTGTTCTAGTTACTGGATTGTCTTGTGCTTAATTTGGAATTTGCACTGTGTTTATAGGTAGATTATATTGACATCCAAAAGCAGACACTCAGAAACGTTCCTGGTTATGAAAAGGAAGTGGAATTTGGTGTTATAACATCATTTGCTTATCCTTTGGAAGGAGGACTAGGTGAGATTGTTGTTGCTACAACTAGGGTGGAAACAATGCTCGGTGACACGGCCATTGCTATACATCCTGGGGATACACGATACAGTCATCTTCATGGAAAATCTGCAATTCATCCATTTAATGGAAGAAAACTTCCAATTATTTGTGATGCAATTCTTGTTGATCCAAATTTTGGGACTGGAGCTGTTAAGGTGAGAATTTGCACGTTTGACTTAGGCTTGTATAAGGAAATTGTTTGTTTTTCCCATGCACCTTTAATATGCCAATATTTTACTGTCTTCCTTGTA
>JAWDEX010000023.1:5543789-5554184 GCA_035221805.1 Trichilia hirta
AAGTTTTATCCAACGTCTGTTCTTGAGACTGGACATGACAGTCTCTTCTTCTGGGTTGCCAGGATGGTGATGTTAGGAATTCAGCTGGGAGGAGATGTACCTTTCAGGAAGGTAAGTGAATGCTAATGCTAATGCTAATTACTATTGAATGCAGCCTCTGTACTTAGTATACTATTTACCAAGAATGAATATCCAAGGCTAGGTAGAAAGTGGTTGAATTATGTTTTCTTTTTATCTTTTGAATTTACTTTGATGTACAAATATGGCCTGTTTTCATTCTTTGTTATAGAAATATGGATGTAAAAGATAAAAAAAATATTAAATGACAACTACTGATTTATTTTTGCTTTTCTTTTTCTAGCTTATGACATAGGAAACAAACATGTGGAGCTCAAATTGTTTCATAGTTTAGTTCACGGAAGCTATTTGATTGATTATATATGATCTAAAAATTGTTGGGATAGAATTGTAAATTGCTTTTCTTTTATTATTGTAGTTATTTTCTGAGTCTAATATTGTTTATGATAATTTGACCTTTTTAATTTTTTATTTCAATTAATTAAAAACTTCTCTGCTTAGTAAGCTTAACTCAAAAAAATATGATAAATGAAATATTTTATCATATCTTTTTGAGTTCTCTCCTCTTTCATTTTTTTTTTTTTTTTTTTTTTTTTTTTGGTGTGTGTGTGTGTGCATGGAATATGTTGTAGAGAGGTAAGGTTTGATGTCTATTATATCGATTTATTTTAATTAATAAAACTCCTTTGCCCCAATTGAGGTTTGCTTGTCGAAGACAGGGAAGGCATGGTTAATATTTTATTAAAACCCTGGCAAAATTAATGTCATTCAATATTATGTATCACACAATGTTACAAGATTTTCTGCTAAATATCTCTACAATGACATAATCAACAAAATAAGTATGTCTTGAGCACTGTAAATTGTCTCGGTTTGGTATTTATTAGCAACAAAATGCCTTTTAACAATAATTGCAGAGTACCTGCCCTGGTGATTATTCAGTGCCACATCATATTTGGACAGATAATAGAAGTATCCTCAGAACTTGCACAAAAGCTTGACTTGCTGCCCTGTTCCTTTATTGGGCACTGGGCTCACTTTTGGCATGTTTTTATGTTGGCACGTGCTGAACTCATCTAATACCTACGCCCTAACGTTATCATCTTTCCTTGGCTTCTTGACACAAACCTGCATTGCTGATTTATTTATTTATTGAGGTAGCTAGTAAGACAGCCTTGTGGTGATAAAGTGAGGAGTGCATCGAGTTGTTCCTTCCTAAAACTCTATTAAATTTTTCCATGTACATAAATAAAGGAAAAGAACACCTTTATAACCTGCTAACTGTCTCTATTAAAGTATATGCAGCTAATCTGTTAAAAGCATTTTTTACCATTCAGGTTTATCTGCATCCAATGATCCGTGATGCTCATGGGCGTAAGATGTCAAAATCTTTGGGAAATGTTGTGGACCCCCTTGAAGTTATAAACGGTATTACTCTTGAAGGTCTTCACAAGCGGTTGGAGGAGGGTAATTTGGATCCTAAAGAGTTGGACATTGCAAAAAAAGGACAGAAGACTGACTTCCCTAATGGTATCACTGAATGTGGTGCAGATGCTCTTCGATTTGCACTTGTTTCGTACACAGCTCAGGTTCTTGTTTCTGCCTACTGAATTCTTCATGATTCAAACTGCCACCTAAATCACTATATTTCCTCTTTGAGATACTTGAATGCATGAATCTAAATTAATATTTTTCTTCAACTCCTCTTTCAGTCTGATAAAATAAATTTAGATATCCAAAGAGTTGTTGGATATCGGCAATGGTGTAACAAATTGTGGAATGCCGTTCGATTTGCTATGAGCAAACTTGGTGAGGATTATGCACCTCCATTGAATGTACACCCAGAAAACATGCCATTTATCTGCAAGTGGATTCTCTCAGTGCTGAACAAGGCCATATCCAAAACTGTCGAATCGTTAAATTCATATGAATTCTCAGATGCAACCAGCACATTGTATTATTGGTGGCAATATCAGTTCTGTGATGTTTTCATTGAAGCAATTAAACCTTACTTTGCTGGAGATAATCCCGCATTTGCCTCCGAGAGGATTTCTGCACAGGATACACTTTGGGTATGCCTGGAAATTGGCTTGCTGTTGCTTCATCCATTCATGCCATTTATCACTGAAGAATTGTGGCAGCGCCTTCCATCACCGAGGGGCTGTAAAAGAAAAGAATCGATAATGATATGTGAATACCCTACAGCTGTAGAGGTAAGTTCTAGTTTCGGTAATTGAAAAAGAATATTTGAAATGGGAATTCCATGTAGAATTTTTTACTGTATAGCCCCCACTATTGACTTTCTTTACAATTAGGGATACTTAATTACACTTTCGTTGAGAAAAACTCAAAACTGATGATTGAAAAAGTGTGTTTTTGTATATTAATTGATTTAAATTTTTTATTTTCAGTTTTTACCTTACCTCTTTTTTATTTGACATTTTGCAGACCTGGACAAATGAAAGAGCTGAATTTGAAATGGACCTTGTTGAGTCCACTGTGAAATGCCTTAGATCACTCAGGGCAGAAGTACTTGGAAAGCCAAAGAATGAAAGGTAATCATTTTAGTGACCGTTGTTTATCTCGTCTGTTTTCTTCTTATATTTGTCAACAAAATATGCATTAGATGTTTTTTCCTAATTCTAAATCCACTTAGAATTTTAAGCAGTATACGGTGGTTGCTTTATGTTGGAAAATTGGTAAATGACTAGCTTGAAACTTGGAAGAGATGTTCTCAACTTGTGTGGGGAAAAAGGGGGGTCATTTTTGAACAATGTAATACTTTACATGTTTGTCTTCATCCTTCCACTCTTCTAGTTCACCTACCAAGCTCATTGCATGAAAAATTTTGTAACATCCACTTTTCCGTTGATTTTGTTTTTTGGAAAAAAACTAGATCAATAAGCTTATCACTTTTACCAAAAGGAATGTTGTTAACAAATAATTTATTATCCAAACAATTTTGTCCTGTAAAGTATAATGAAACATGTATAAGAGAAATGGCGAGTATTCTTTCTTTATAAAATTTACCTCAGATCTTGTTATTTGTTTTCTTAGACAATTTGACTAAGAAATAAGGGGTTTTAATTAGAGGGATCTGTCCTCAGGTTGAAATCGTTAAATTTTTAATTTTATTTTTATATATTGATTTAAATGAAAAAATTGTTAATATGTCATGCTGTGTTCAGGTTTCCGGCTTTTGCATTTTGCCAAATTGATGCAGTGGCAGAAATTATTAAAAGCCGTGAATTGGAAATTTCAACTCTTGCCTCTTTATCTTCTTTAAGGGTATATTGTTTTTTCTTCTTTTATCCTTTGCTGTAGTTTATGTGGACAGTCTATTATGTAAATTATCACTGTGCTATTGCCGTATAATCAGTATTAACCTGTGTGATGATCAATTCAGACTAGGCATCGTACTTTGATTTACAGTATTTGACAATGTTCACGACTTAAGCCAAAAGCTTTTGTAAGTTGGAATTATTGTGCTTCATATACCTCAAATTTAGTGGCAAAAATGCGGCATCTATTTTCCAGTTATAGTGCATAAACATTCCCATCGTTAATTGTTGGAAGTAGTATTTTTGTTCCTTGATATTACATGACTTAAAACTTCTACAGGTTTTATTGAGCGGAACTGATGAGGCTCCAACAGATTGTGCATTCGAGAATGTGAATGAGAACCTTAAAGTTTACCTCAAGGTTCAAGGAAACCTTGACTTAGATGCAGAGCGTGAAAAGATAAAGAATAAGTTGATTGACATACGGAAGTAAGTGTTTATTGTATTAAAGCAAATCTTTTCCGTTTTTCTTTCCATCTTGTTGGGTGTCAGTTATTCATTGATGGCAAATTTGGATCGTATAATTCCCCTCTTATCAGGCAACAGGAGAAACTGGAGAAGCAAATTAATATTCCTGGTTATCAAGAAAAGGTTCCAATTCATATTCAAGAAGAAAATGCTGCGAAGCTGGCTAAAATCCTGCAAGAAGTTGACTTTTTTGAAAGGGAAAGCAACCGTTTGGGAGCTTAAATGAACGAGGATCACATAGCTTTGGCCAATCACCATTCAAAAGACGGGAAGGGGAGGGGCGGTTGGACCCACTCACACATTGAATTGTAATCTTTTGTATCTCCATTTTCTTTTTCCATGATATCATTTTTTAAAAAATTTATAGTCACTATTATTTTATAAGCTGTGAAAATTTATTATCTGGTGGATAAATGTCCTCTCTCTCTCACTCTCTTTCTCTCTTATTAAGTCATTTGTTTTGAACTTTCCCTATATGTTTTGCATGTATAACATTACTCTTAAATTTTGTATGTATTTGATTAGAAGTGTTGACTCTAGTAACCATCTTCTGGAGTATGTGAACATTGTCCCTTTCACAATTTCAAATCCCATGGACTTCCGAAAAGGGGACAAGGTACAATATAATACCATACCATCTTCAATTCAAATTTTTTATTGTCTTTTCCTAATAAAATGATATGTTAAAGCATCTAAATAGGGAACCATTTTTATCAAGGTTAAAAAATTGTATATTTTCTTTTTATCTCATTGGTATGTCTCTAGTGCTCGACTTTATGATATTCGAATGCTATCATTTCGACACAGGTATGGCATCAAATCATACTGCACTGGCATTTAGCCTAGCCGAAAGAGCTAGCTAGGTATATGGCTACACAATCTAAGGCTTTTCTTGCGCTGTGATATTTTTACTGTACTTCAAGAAGAAAAATGAGAGAGTAGTTTATAATACAAAATATCATTGGAATTCACTTTTTTCTTTTTTTTTTTTTTTTTTTCTTTTTTTTAATTAAAATATGATATTTACTGCTTTCAATACTATAGCTTTAAAATTACAATATCTTAATATCTATTAAAGTCTTAAAATTTTTCAATTCCTCATTTGTTAAATGAATAATATTAGAGATATAAATTTGTATACAAACTAACTTAACTATGTTGTCCTATTGTCAAATATTTCATATGATTTTTTTTATACCTGTAAAAATATAAGATATAAAAAAGTAACATACAACGTCATATTAGTTTTTATGAACCTCTTGTTTAATTGTTTTAGTTGATTTTTCAACCTTGAGAAAAAGAATGGATTTCGTCCTCAAATTCTAAGCTTGCAGTATTGTGCATACATTCAGGTCAACCTACCCATAGTTTCTCTTGCATTTTCATGGGACCCTGAACCCAAAATTTGTGGCGATTTCTTTGCCTATTCCAAATTTTGTGGGACACAGAAAGTGGCAGACAATCCCGGCACACCGACAAATCTTTCGGTATGATCTTGTGATTGATCTGAGTTTCAATTTGATTCAGAGTGTCACCAAGAAAACAGTTGAAAATGATTGGTTTTATCAACTGTTATCAATGGCTTGAACCCACTAAAGACTTTTTAACTTGTTAGCCCTAACTTCACTGCAAAGGACACAAATGAGTCAAATTCTTGTGTATGATGCCACTTTTGGAATGTTTCTGTGATGATTGTCAATTTGTATTGAAAAGGACTTCACCATTGTTGTCAAATTCAGAAGAAGGAAGATATGCAAAGAAATGACTAATAGATATATATGTAATTTTAATTTTGAAATTTGAACTAGCAAGCAGCAAGCTTAGCTTGAAACAGAACTAAATGGGTAGACGTTTTAAATTGTTACATTTCACTTAATTAATTTTAGAAGTTGAAGTGTTTATTTAATAATCTTTTTTAATTAAAAGTTATTTATAATTTAGGATTTGCAAACTTTGATTAATACAAGTGAAAAATACAATTTATTCTCTAATTTTCTTTCTTTGTGAAATTCTTCCAAAGGCTCTATAAAAATAGCTATGATGGTTTATATTACTTCTATTAAAAGCATTAAAAACAAAAGAACTTACAAATCTCATGAAAAACTGTTTTTTCTTTTTTCAATGGAAAAACTGTGTTAATATAATATATATGTTTTGAGCTCCAAAATGGAAGTACAGGGAATTCTTCCCATGCCTCAGATTGTCAGTACAAGCAAACAAAGGAAAATCAAGCAATGAAAATTTCCCATAAATGAAAGAACAAATAAACTATAACTTCACATTTGGCTTCTCCTTATTCAAAATATGAAGTGAAGTTGGTTTTCATTTGCAGTCCCTTTCAGATAGTGCTTTCTTACGATTGTAAGAATGCTTGCTTGTGGCACCCATTAATTGCATGCTTTTTCTCCCTTATCACAACTTCTTTATTAGGAGGAAAAAAATGGAAACAAATTATTTTTTAAAAGATGAAAAAATGAACACTATTTTCCATTGCTTTCTCATGTTCATGTTGACCTTGAGTGTATAACCACATAATTCTTGACCATTTTGGCAGAAAAAAGAAAGAACTCATGAATTATTATTAATAATTATTAGTTGATGCTCTTGACTTTGGATGCCTTAGATTGCACAAGTCTACCCTCTGTCAAATTTAGTCAACTCATTGCTATTATAGAAATTGTTTTATCCTTTAGGGTCCATGGATTGAAAATATTCTGGGATCAGTTGCTGCTGCTCCATTCTGTCAAAGGAAGCATCATCATACGTAGATTTTACTAGAATTATTTTCAAAACTCATTTTCAACTTTGATTTGAAACCTAATGTAATCGTAAGAAACACGAATTGAGGAGAAATTGAGATTTGCTAGCTACTGCTCTCCACTTTCTGTTTGATACTAAGGTCTGTTGGTAGCTAGCTAATACAGAATGCTTTATTTAAAAACAAAGATTCCTTACAAAAATTTTAAGGTTAGCCCTGACAAAATGCATCACATTCGAAGATTTAGATAAAAGAGAACCTTTTCTTTCCACTCATCCTTAACCTGGCAAGCTACCTCATTGTACTTAATTATATGTAATCATAATTAATGAACAAATTAGTTATTAGCTTGAAGAATATACTGTTTAGTGGTGAATAAAAGAATCTACAATCTTTTCTAGCATTTTGTGGTTTATTCAATTAAGGTTATAAAGCATATAACATAAAGGTTTTTGCCTTCTCTTTAATAAAAATTTGGAGAAGCTTCATTATCAAGGGATTCATGTGGACCAAAATGTTTTTTGTTGTTGTTCATGATGATGATGAATATGTACTATAGTTCTCTCCTACATACATCAATTTATTTTAGAATGCAAATTTAGTGCAAAACAATAGTGATTTACACTAAACAATGATTATTACACCAAATTCACATACTAAAAAGTGTGAATTAGTGTCCACAACCAAATTCACATACTAAAAAGTGTGAATTAGTGTCCACAATTAATATATATATATATATATTGGGAGGATTTCATGTATAGCAAATCATAACTCAAGCGATAGCATCTTTTAAAAGCCATATAGTTGGTGGTATGTTAGACTTAAAATGTCAAAATTAACTAATGTGTAGCAACCTGATCATTAGAAGATTATCAGATTAGTCCCACTTGTGAAGATAGATGAAAAAAAAGCAGCTTCCATATGCTTAATCATTATCACAAATTGTTGAAGAGACATATTGCGGCTAGATAAATATCGAACGTAGGATATGATGCAAAAGAACATGATATGCAAAGCCAATGAAGAGGACAAGATTTTCAAAAAGCCAGTAAATTGATTTGATAATTAGATTTGATTTGGATTGCTTAAGATAACAAAGTATTTTGTAATTGAAAAGGGTTAAAGGAAAGAAACTATGAAACCAGTCAAATATTCCGATTTTCGGCATCGAATTCAGTCTTCAATCGCCATTAAAGTTTCATTTTAAAGCAATTTTCATGGAGATTGAAAGTTTGGTATTTATCAAAACGAAAAACGTTCTATCGGCATATATCTTTTACGTACATCTAGCTATTCATTGATTTGTTTTGTTCACATGGACTGTGTACATATATATGAGATTAGACCAGTTATTCTAGCTATATATACTCGGTTTTGGTTCTCCCATTTTAAAGGCAAGAGAGAGTTAAAAAAACGCTTCTCAGAAAAGCAAATAATTATGCTTTTGGTTGGGGATGAATTACTGGACAAGACAATATGAATAAACCTTTTGAATTATAAAATTACTTTCAACACTTTCTAATCCTATATTTTACCATAGCCGTTAACTTACTCAACTGGTAAAATTTTTTAAGATGGTGGAAATATAGTGCAAAATAATTCAAGAGGTTAATTTTCTCTTAAGCTAGGCTAAAATTTATGTAGAGATCCCCAAATCTTTATACAGAATTAAGAGATAGCAAAAAAAAGAAAAAAAAAAATTGCTTACGGCATACATAATCTATACTTACATCCACATGAAATGTAAAGGTACATGTTATTAATGTTTCTCACATAAAGTGATGGAAGCATTCGCCTTAATTAGTTGATTATTTTAAGGAATATTAATTTGATCAATCATTTTCAGCTAATGATGATCAATAGTTTCAAAGATACCTTAATAGATTTGTTAAGACTATGTATAATAAATCGATTAATTAATTAACAACCTTAATTGTAAGATCTCTTGGATTTCAGCATTCATTTACAACAGTTTACTACAAAAATTATAAGCGAGCCATTGTCTAAGAAATTAAAAGCAAAAATATACAACAAATCTTTGTTTTGGAACTTCTATAGTACAAAGTTACAACTGAATGCAACCCCCAAATTTGAAAGCAATTGTTATGAAAACAAAGACAACAATATTAACTAGCTTTTGTACCAAGTAAATTAAAGTTCAGTATCATACATCCTTTCACTTTTTAACTCTTCCATTTTAAACTTCCAACTCTTCTATTTTCATTCTTCAATTTTTCATCGTAAATTTTAATTTTGACTATATTTTTCATAAGTTGGTGGTTATAAAGAAAGAATTTTTTAGGAATGAAAATAGAAGAATTAGATATCAACAATAGAGATGAAAAAAGAAAAGGTACATGGTACATTCTTATGTACCATAATCATGCTCAAACATTAATAATTTTTCTACGTCAAATAATGTACTATCCAGCAATGTATGGTAAATACATAAGGCTTGCCATAGCTTCTTGCAGCCACTCTTCATCTTGTTTGATCTGAAACATTAATTAGAAAGCAGTAAAACATCCGTCAGAAATTTGTTTAATGTTTTGCAATATAATCTGATCATCAAGATCTTGAGAGAAACACGAGTTTTAATTCATATATTATAGTACCTGAATGGAATCAGCAGTAGAGTATAATTCTTTTTCTTTCCGAGAATTTTCACTGCTCCTCATCATTATTTCTTCTTCACTCAGTTCATTGTTCCTTGCAAATCTCCCACGAACTCGAACCCTTCTGTCTGCTAGGGTTTTCCGACATGCATACTGCACATAATAAAAATTAATTAATTAATTGTTAAACGTGATAATTAATTAAGTTTAGCCTTAAACTGTAGAAAAAAGAGAGGGCAAATTCACCTTGATCGTCTTGTTGAAATTCCTTTGGTTTTTCTTCTTCAGATACCTGAGAATTCTGTCTTTCCTCTCTTCCACTGAATATCGACCAACCTTAATAATATTCACATCTTCAATTGCTGGCGTTATTTGATTTTTCTGGATTGCCTGAGTAGAAAAATTTCCCAGAAAATTAATACCCAAGAAAATATTGGGAAAAGCACGTCAATGAAATTATTATTATTATTTAGTCACTATCCGGTGCATTGGTTTCCATGAGCAAATTATCTTCATTAACTGAAAAATATAATATTTTAAAAAAATTAAGCACCCAATTTTCTGCAGGCTTGAACTCATGCATAAATCCACAACAGTCATCACCAAACTCAAAAGCATCGGCAGGAAGCTGGAATCTAGCGCCGAAATTTTGAACTCCGGAAATGCCAAACAAACCCATATTGGCGAACTCCGGCGGCAATGTGGGCACAGCTGATTCGTATAGGCCGAGTTGCTCCGGGAAAGATATAGTCGGAGCAGGTGAAACGACGTCGGATTCCGGTGGCATGATACTATCGAAAGAGAATGGAAAGTTATCTTCAGTATTCCATATTGCATCACAGCTAGAAACTGCACCACCACCACCACAGCCACTAGAAATTGTACCACTTGAGACTGTTCCATCGCCGCAGTTATCATTCTCTCCGGCAGCTGCCACTGCTGTGGCCATCACCGGGAACGAAAACTGGGAAAAATTAGTAGTGGAAAAAGAACAATCAGAGCAAAACTGATGAATAGAAGCCATTACAAAGAAAGTATAGAGATATCACAGAAAGAAAGAAAAAGAAAGTGAATGATTTTCCCTTCTCCTCTCTGTGTTTTTGTGTGATACTGGAACTTTTAGCCATGAACG
>JAWDEX010000023.1:5599611-5610352 GCA_035221805.1 Trichilia hirta
CAAATATCTGAATTTAGTTTCGCCAAATTAAACAAAACGAAAAAAACAAAAAACAATTGAGGCCCTGAAGGCCTGTGATTTCTTATACTTAGCTCACAGAGAAGTGCTTTATATATTTTTGGCTTTTGTTTCGCTTTGTCGTCAAAGGTTATTCTTTGTTACATACTAAAAGAAAAAAAAGTAATTAATAACATAACTAAATATGAAAATTAACATTAAATATAAAGATGAAAAGGTTACCATAATCAACCACTCGCCCCCGCTTTGTCATTAAAGGGTATTGTTTTTTATATATAAATTTTTATTTAAATTCAATGTTACAAATTGATTAAATATTTTTATTTAAATTAGAGAGAATATATATAAATAATCCAATGAAAGAGACATGATAAATGTATCGTGTGATATTGTTTGATCTTATAAAACTCAAGTTAATTTATGTTTTATGTTATGCGAAATTGGAAAAAAAAAATGTGACTAATCTAACTCATAAGTCCATTAACTTAGTATGTTGTCATAGCTCATATGTCTATAGTTATTTTTATCATGAGTTAATACGGTGACTTTTTTTTTTGGCCGCTCTTTGATTAAATGCGGGACCAGCATATGTTATAGGTATTCAGCACGTTTAGGTACCATTTCAACAATGCATTATGAAAATTGGCTGAAATTTTTTAATTGTCCCAAACTCTTATAAAAAATTACAACTTTGAAATTTGAATACGGGACTAATCAAAAATATCCGACACATTCTATCTACCAAGCCACACCCCTTGGGGGCTTATGTGATGACTTATTCATTTGGCAAGTTTTTTTGTTTCTTTGTTTTTTTTTTTTTTTTAATTTATTGGCCGCTCTTAAATTAAATGTGGGACCAGCATATATTATAGCTATTCAGCACGTTTAGGTACCACTCCAGCAATGCATTACGAAAATTGGTTAAAATTTTCTAATTGTCCCAAGCTCTTACAAAAAATTACAGCTTTGAGATTTAAATACGGGACTAATCGAAAACGTCAGGTACATTTTATCCATCAAGCCACACCCCTTGGGGGCTTATGTGATAACTTATTCATTCGGCAAACTTTTTTTATTTTTTTATTTTTTTTATTTTTTGCTTGTCAAATTTTTAAAAAATTAACTTAATCTAATTGATAAGTCATTATATATATATATATATATATTGTCATGATAAGTGTGTTTATGATTATTTTTTTTTTTCATGCTAAATTCATGTAATAATTTGTTCATCCAATAAATTTATTTGTGTTTTGTGCCATGTCAAATTTTGAAAAGTCAATATATCTAATTCATAAATCTATTAAATTTGTGTGGTGTTGCGGCTCATTAAACGCTGTAATTTAACGTCTTATCTTTCCCGAGTTCACTTGTTTGCCGTGTCCACGGCTATCTTTTATGGGTAGTTCATGCGGTTACCGGCTAATTCGGCTCAATTGCCCATTGTCCGCCTCTACTCCGTTCTAGAACGATAGGGTTCGATGTTTTAGCATCGGTGATTAGTGCTAGTAATTTGAATTATAGTTAAAATGACACAATTATATCTTTAGAGTTAAAACAAATTTTTCTATACACTCCTCAAATCTTAAAAGAAAAATTTCTAATTAAAATTTCTTTAAAAAAAAGGAAGACAAGCTTACAAGTTCAGGCAAAACGTCCAAACTTACAAGAAAATAATTGTAAGACATAAATTAATAAATAAATTTAATTAAAGGGGTCTGTAGTGTGTAATATTTGCATTATGAGGTCGAAATAAATTAATAAATAAAACAATACAAAAATATAATTGGATTGCGAAAAACTTAAAAAATGAAAGGAACAAGGCATCTTTAAAGGTTGCCATTATCACCTAAATGCTCATCAGCCATTCAATCAAACTCTCCGTTTCCTGACAAGATTCTTGGCAGTAAAAGATCGAATTATAGGAGTAGGCATGCAAATTATATCTCCAAATGTAGTAGTCACAGATTTGGGCTGTACAATTTTCGGCAGTATGAACTATGAAGCAATTAAACTGCAGAGCGAAACGAAGGAGGCAAGGGAAAATGTATAACTTGCTTCAGGAAATGAAGCGTAGGAGACTGGAGGAAATATTCTTTCTTCGCGTAGGTCATCATCACCATCCAATCAAAACAACGGATGCGCTCGTCTGACATTTAAAAGATTGCTACCTCAAGCTATAAAAGTTCTGAAATGAGACACCCACGGGACTTTTTTCCAATTCCAACTTGTGATCAAACTTACTCTGTCCTGTAAAGAAGCAAGGGATTAAAACTGCCACTTACACTCATGTAGTGTGTGCAATTTCTTGTTTCACTTCACTGGTCTTATGCCAACAGTTCTCACGCGAAATCGATATTGAGGCTGAGAATCTTCATCATTATCGTCTTCGTCATCTTCTTCACTAGAGTCATCTTCAACTCTGTCCCACCTTGCATAGTCTAGAGCCGAATGTCCCTTTGGTTTTGGGATTGCTTGCCATCCTTTGGAATCTGGTACAGTTGATTTCCTTGCACTGCGTTCTAGAGGGAATGCTTCATTCGCATTATTTGTTTTAGGCTGAACTTTCTGTACTGGTTCAGAAGATTCCTTGGTGCCTGGTGTTTTAGGCATTTTAAGTTCTGGCTCACTTTTGTTATCCTTTTGTACAACTGGAATAACGGCATCTTCTTCCTTGTCGTCATCTTTTTCTCCTTCCTCTTTGATTCTACATAGCTCTTCTTCATTTATCTCTTCTTCTTCCTCCTCTTCAAACTCAACTTCTGATTCAGGTATTGGAGCAAGTGACTTTCCTTGAGCAAAAAAAAAAAAAAAAAGAAAAAAAAAATTTCCAATTGTTACTTCTATTAGCAGTTTCCTTATTGATTTTCTACTGTAAAAAGTGCCTTGGAGATTAAGAAAAGATCTTAACAAAGTGAAAATACAAGGGTCTACCAATTGAGTCTTCAAACCAGCTTGAAGGTTTTGATAAACTTCTGACAACGGATTCAACTCAATAAGCCTGTTGACATCAAAGAGCGCAGAGTGATACTCCTTTAAAGTGACTAATGTCTGTGCCCGCAGCATCAATGCACCAGTGTGATTACGATCAAGCTCAAGCACTGAGGTACATTCTTGAGCTGCCTGAGACGAAAGTGAAAAATGTCATTTCAACGAAAAAGGAAAAAGGGAACACTCTTTTGTATGCTTAAAGTGCACTGCATTGACCATAAGCAGCAATACATTTCCGCATTTGATAAACACAAGCACAAGTAAAAATACACTTCACAGGCTTGAGGGTACAGAAAATCCATACTTATCACTCCTGTCGATTCATTCGTCAAGTACCAAAGTTATAATAAATGGAGCTCCAAATTCTTATAAATATGTGCTCCACCAATATTACTTCAGCATTTTTGCATCTTTTCCAAAACCGCAAGGCAGAAAATATTCATCAATTAAACCCACAACGTTATCATTGATATACTCTTCGCTTATCGCATTTACTTCTTCACGTCTTTCAACAATTTATCAAGTTCTTTCAATGAGTTCATCTTCGCTTTTCTAGATAAAAATTTCATTAAATCGAATTTTCTGCTAAATTTTAATATTCTGTTCTAAATTATTAAAAATGAAATAATTGATAACTGAAATCTAAAATAAATAGGTAACTTAATGATTAAAATAACTTCAAATTTAGCTCCTTAAGGCCACAAATTATCAGGAAAAAGCAAACAGTGAGAGAAAAAGTTGAATGGAACCTTCTTGAAATCGTGTAGTTTCAAATAACAAGCAGCTCTATTGCTATGCAAAGCGATCTTCTGGGGGTTTGTTTTCGCCACAGAAAGCGCCTCCGTGTAGAACCCTAACGCCTCCTCGTAACTTCCGTCTCTGTACATTTGGTGAGCCTTCTCAATCTTGTTCGCCGGCGATGCCATCCCGATCAACGAAGGATAATTCTGGACCGCCCAAATTCAAAATTTTGAAAACACTGAAATCTGAACTCTCAAAGAAATGAATAATTTGAGATAGAAAGAAGCCGTGTATGGCACCCGCAGTAAATATAGGATGGAGATTAGGGAAGATGGAGACAAGAAGCTTCCATTTTTCTTTAGTCTAGTTGTTATGTTTGTGTCATAATTACGTTTTTTATTTTTATTAAGTTGGAAAATTAGGACAATTAGTGATATGATAGGTGGCACCATGTGATTGGATCACACCAATATGACGTGCTTAATACGGGATTTTATCACTTTTCTACCCCCAAGTTTCAAATCTTATCATTTAGATAATTTCTATGAATAATTATCACTTTTATTTTTTAATTCATTAACCCCTTAATAAAATTATATCATTCAATAATTTTTTTTTCTTGAATGACGAAAAAATTTTTATACTCAACTATCACTGCAGCGGTGGATCATACATAGACCAGACACTCACTTTTTTGGACTACGTATCCGCAGGTTATACAACACTTATTCTGAATCAATTAAGATTATGTATAAGGACCATACTGCAGTAGTACTCAATACAGAATAAAACTCTGACTACACCAGACTCTTACACCTAAATGCAGTTTAAGAAATTCGAACTCAGAATCAGCACAAATATCCCCTCAAAATGAAACCACTTAACTACACTCAGTGGGTGCATCATTCGGATAATTTCTATAGAATAATTATCACTTTTATTTTTTAATTCATTAACCCCTAATAAAATTATATATATATATACACACGCGCTCAGTAATTTATCAGTCATAGACTCTAAGATTTAAATTTTTATTATTTAAATAATAAATTTTAGAAGAATAAAACATACACTTTATAATTTAGTCAATTAGGTAAAAATACACCCAAATCAAAATTAATTGTCTCTATCACTTCTTTTACTAGAATTTTTCGTCCCTCTTAAATTTTAAAAGAGCATAATAATCTTTGTAAAATAAAAAAAATTACCATTAATAAGAAAAATTATTGCTAATAACTAAATAAATATAATAATCCTTTCATTTACTAATTAGTTAATAAATTAATTTAAAAAATTAAAAATAATAGTAAATAAATAAGATCAACTAAACTTTTTATAAATTTTTTTTTGCTAATAACTAAATAAATATAATAAATATAATAATTACTTTATTTACTAATTATTATACTGAAATAATTTTAAAAAATAAAATAATTAATCTAGAAGCAATATTTTTTAAAATATTAGAATTGTAAGAGATGGGCACAGGGTGAGTCTTTTAAAAAATCGACTTAATTATTAAAAAGTTAAAATAAATTTTTATTTTTGAATAAATTTTTAAAAATTTAAATTTTAAATTGGATGGATTAGAATTAAATTTTAAAATTATTTTACTACTGTTAAAAAATATAAGTCTAGAATTTATTAAAAATTTATATAAATATATTGAGTGTGTATATAAATATTTTTTTAACATTATTAGAAAATATATGTTTAGAGTTTAACAATTTATAATAATATATATACTGTAAATTATGAATGCAATGCATCTCGAATTCTTGGTAGCTAGCAAATTGTCACCACGAGCACCTGGCGAGTGGCATAGTCGACAATGACGTTAACGTTTTGGATTAGATAACTTCTATGACGTAACGTGCTCCGTTGCTTAGATTGTAAAAGGGATTCTTAGAATGCAAATGGAAAGCAAAGTACTTGAAAAAGTAAAAATGCACATGAAAAGATAATTAAGGATAAATTGAAAGCATCAAAACAAAACGTAAATCATGCTTTAAATTATTAAAAATCGAATGTGATAGTTTAAAAAACTTTACCTCTTATCATTAATATTTGCTTGCTATTTTGAAATCGATAAAACTTTTTTAAAACTCTCTTAATCTTCACTAAATAATTTTTATAGAAAATAATTAACTTTTATCAAACATGGCTTCTAATTTATAAGTTTTTCTATTAAAAACCGATTTGAAAGTTTTCTGCAATTTTTTAAAAGTCACCACACTTAAGGGCAATTTTTAGAGATTGCCAAAATGTGAAAAAGTTATTGGCATTGATGAAAAATTTATAGATCACTTATTGTAACTATTCCCCACCATAGTTACCACCGCTAATATTTTTCCACTTAGTCTATAAATTTTTTGTAAATATACATAATCAAGAAACAAATATGTGAATCATGACGACAAATTATTAAAATTGACAATTTTTCTTTTATGTATTACTATATATGTTATTTCTTACCTGCTTGTCTATACGTGGCAATTAAATGAATAAACTTTATATTTATTTTAGGTCTAATTATAAATAATTTTTGTCTCAAATAAATGTGCACAAATAATGAGAAAATATCATATAAATAAAGTTTCATTAACCAAATAGTATATATACATATACAACCAATTACACAATGAAACCAAGTCCTATTCGCACAATATGATCATTAAAACTTTTTGGTGGCATGCCTTCTATCAAATGATTAGCAATCATTAATTCAGTTCTTAAATGTTCAATAACCACTTTATTGTTTTTTAATAAGTTTTTTGATGGCTAAGTACTTAATATTGATGTATTTATTTCGACTCTTACTTTTATTATTCTTAGCTCAGAATACGATATTTAAATTATTATAATATATCTTCAATGGCCTAAAAATAGAATCCACAATTTTAAACTCAAATATAAAACTCTATAACTATACTTCATATAAGATAGCCTTAAAACATGAAACAAAATTGACTTTTATAATAGAAGTAGCAATCAATGTCCGTTTAATACTTCTCCAAGATATAGCTCTATTAACTATATAAAAATGTATTTAGAAGTGAATTTTCTTGAATCATCACAAGTGAGCAAAGTCAGAATCTAAGTAACCAACTACTTTCAAATTGTTGATTTGTATGTATATAAGCATATAATTTTTGATCCTTTAAAGATATCTTAAGATTTTCTTTGTAGTTTTTCAGTGGTCCATACCTAGGTTACTTCGATATCATCCCAACATTCTAATTGCAAAAGTAGTGTTAGGTCTAGTATAGACTTGAGTATATATAATGCTTCTAATAGTTGAAGCATATGAAATATTTTTTATTTGTTTCCTTTTAAGATCATTTCTAAGGTATTGGTTCAAATTAAATTTATTACCCTTAACAATTGGTACTACACCTAGTGAACAATCTGTAATTCAAAATCTTTTTAAAATTTTTTTAATATTGATTTTTGAGACAAACTTAAAATTACTTGATATTTGTTTCTATGGATCCTTATGCTAATGACATAAGATGTCTTACCCATATCATTTATATCAAAATTTTTAGAAAAATATTATTTTATCTTATGTAGCAACCCTTTATTATTAGTTACAAGTAAAATATCATTCATATACAGAACTTTCACTAATCTTCTGGTATATATATTGATCCATGATATTCTTATTGAAATCGAATGAAAAGATTATATCATGGAATTTAAGATACCACTGATGGGAACCTTGTTTCAATCTATATATGAATTGTCTTAAGTTTATAAACT
Organism: Trichilia hirta; assembly: GCA_035221805.1. Lineage (NCBI taxonomy): Eukaryota > Viridiplantae > Streptophyta > Magnoliopsida > Sapindales > Meliaceae > Trichilia > Trichilia hirta. The sequence continues at coordinate 5,607,124 of JAWDEX010000023.1, forward strand.
AGATGCTCACCATCTTTGAAAGAGATGGTGAGCTACTAATGCCATAATTACTTGAAAAGAATCATTTTTAGACACAGGAAAAGGGTTTTTGTGTAATTAATTTTTTTCTTTTGAGTGAATCTTTTGGTAATAAGTCTGGCCTTATATCTCTTAATATTACCCAATAAATTTTTCTTAGTCTTAAAGATCCATTGACAATCTATTAGTTTAAATCTTTTAGGCAACTCAATAAGATCCCAGACTTTATTTATTGACATAGAATTCATCTTATCTTTCATGGTATTATATTGTAAGTTAGATTCTTGACAACTTATAACTTGTAAAAAAGTATCAAGATTATTTTTGGCTCTAACATTATAGTCAAACTCTTATAGATATACAAAATAACAATTAGGTATAAATAATCTTTTAATTCTAGTAGATCATTTTAATGTTGTATCAATATTCTTCTAAGAAGGTTGTTGTACAACTAGTTCAATATTTTTAGGTAATTCTTAAACAACCAAATCTATTGAAACATCATTATCTATTTGTAAGATTACATTGTCATTCATTATTGGTTAAATATCCACCATTAGATAATCAAAACTCTTTTGTATTGGAGAAGTGTTATTAATAATAATTAATTTACTTCTTAAAGTAGAAGGTTGAATTTTTGAATGATCAATTTTAGAAACTATATTTTGGGATTGATCCCTTTCACTGAGCAAGTCATTTCTAAGAAATTTTGTATTTTTTAATTTTAAAAACTTAGTGTGATGAGATGGACAGTAAAATTTGTATCACTTAAACCCTTTTGAATATGCAATAAAATATCTATTTATGATCCTTGAATCTAACTTCTTCTCATATAAATTATAAACTCTTATTTTAGAAGGTCAACCCCAAATGCGTACATGTTACAAACTTAGTTTTTAACTTTTTTATAACTCAAATAGAGTTATAGAAATAACTTTAGTTGGAACCCGATTTAATATGTATATAGTCATCTTAAAAGCTTTAATCTACAAGGATTTAGAAAATTTGGAGCTGTTAAGCATACTTTATACTATGTCCAATAAAATTTAGTTTCTTCTTTCTACTATACTATTCTGGTATGAAAAACTAGGCATAGTGTATTGGACAATTATCCTATACTCTTAAAGAAACTTAGTAAATAAACCAGTTGCTAGTCTATTCTTAGTGTATCTACCATAGTATTCACCATTTCTAACAGATCTCATAATCTTTATATGTTTATTATATTATTTCTTTACTTCAGCTTTAAATATTTTAAAAGCATCTAGTACTTTATCCTTAGTAGTCAATAAGTTGAAGCATATGTATCGTGAGTAATTATCAATAAAGGTGATATAGTATTTTTGACCATACGAGTCTAAGTTAGAGCTATATATATTTGTATGTGTGATCTCTAATATGTCAGAACTTCTCTTAGTACCTTTCTTTGACTTGTTGGTCTGCTTTTTCTTAATGCAATCTACATAAGTATCAAAATTAGTAAAATCTAAAGTACTAAGTACTTTATCAGTTTACTAATCATTGAATTCTTTATATGGAGATATGTCCTAATCTTTGATGTAATAATATAGAGAAATTCTCATTCATAACCCATCTTTTATTGCTAGTATAATTATCATTGTATTATAACAAGCATTATTTTGTAAGTTAATATAAGAAAGACCATTGCAGAATTTACTGTTTCTGGCAAAATCAAATTTATAAAAGATATTTACAAATAAATCTAAAAATGTAAAGGAATATCCATAAGATGCAAGTCTTGAAACAAAAACTGAATTTCTAAAAAGATTAACAATATAAAAGGTCTTCTTCAATGTCATTATAAAACTACTATTCTAACCTAAACTATATGTCCCAATAGCTTCAATGGTTGAGTGTATCTTGTTTTTTAAAATGTATATTGCTCAATTTTCATTGACTTTCTTAGGTTTTGCAAGCTCTGAAAAATATTTATAATATGGATTATATAAACCAAAATTAGTCCACTGTGTGTTATAATAAATTTCAGCCATATTAAATTTATAACAATTAAGAGAAATTAAAATACCTTTCTTAGAAAACCACTACTCAAATTTCATGCAATTCTTCTTCATATGCCCTTTCTTCTTACAAAAAAAAAAAAAAAAAAAATGAATTCTTTTTGAATTTTAGCTTGGGAAGGTATCTTTGATATTTTACCTTTCCTTTTTTGCTTGGCTTAAGCTTTCTTCTTTCCTTGTATAGTCAAATGTGCATTTTGTGAACTTTCTCTTGATTTCATCATTAACCTCCTTTCTTCTTGTGCACACATAGTTGTTAATTTATTAATAGACTATTTATCTTTATGTATGTTAGACGAGATTTTAAAGGGTCCGTATGGTTGAGAGAGAGTGTTTAGAATATAATGCACTAAAAAAAACCTAGACATTATAACCTCAAGTGTTTTAAGTTAAGTCATAATATCCCTTATTTTTATGATGTGCTCACACACACTATTGACATGAGTGAGTCTCATGAAAGAGAACTTTATTATTAGGGTGCTAGCTAAGGTCTTATCAAATGATTCAAATTGTTCATCAATAGCCTTTAATAAACTTAAATGTTATTATATTAAGCCACATAACCACGAATGCTAGCAAAAGGTTTTGTCTTAATGAACATAACACTAAGGCAAATAGTTTGCTCTAAAAGTTCAGAAAGAGTAATTTCAGCTGCAGTACTAGCATCTGTTATTATAAGTGATTTTTCTTTCTAAATAGCATAATCAATATCTATCCACTATAAATAAAGAAGAATTTTTTCTTTTCATATTTTATAGTTATCTTCTTTTAATTTAGGAACATTGATATCAGATAAGTTTACAAGCTCTAAAGCTGCACATAATATATACTTATGCCATAAATTTAAGGCTAATATTTTTATATAAATTTATCTATATAAAATGTGCTTAAAATGTGAATTTATTGACATAAAATACTATTTATGGACTAAATATTTTATTCTAGTAGATTCATAAATTTTTATGATAAAATTTTCAAATTATATCCATTTCTTAATTCTTGTGGATAAATGAAGAAAAATAATTTGATATTTTATCTTAATTAATCATATTCAATGTAATAAATATTCGTGGAGGATAAAATTTATTACATTAAAAATGATTGATTACAATTTATGTCTTTTATAATATATGTGATCCTAATATATATAATTTTTTACATAATTTAGAGAT
>JAWDEX010000023.1:5637016-5661434 GCA_035221805.1 Trichilia hirta
CTTTTATGACCTGAGACTCGTCACTTAACTATTTGTATCGAATACTAATCATTGGTAATAACAAAACATACTAATCATGTAATGTCATTATCCCTAATGACATCACTTCAATCGAGAACTAATTTTGAATATATTTAAATTAAAAATTCTATTCTCGTATCTATAACTCTTTATAAATAGAATCCCAACACATGATACATACAGGGATATATCTCGTATTAATAAAAAAAATAAAATTAATAACGAAATATAATACAAGATACTAAAAATACTATTTTATTACTTATAAACATTTTTACAAATAATTACAAAATTTATATACAAAAAAATAATAACCCCGAATCACATGACACGATTAGTTCTAAGGCATATCTCTAACACACAGTAAATATAGTAGCAAGTTCTACAACAAACTAGTTCTTCCCTTCCTGGGATGCTATAGACAATTGTTTCATAGCTATTACCCTTCCATCACCAAGTTTTCAATATTAAGTGTAAAGTTGAAATTGAACTGGTGCGCTAAATCAAAGAAAGCAAGATGCAATCTGCGTTTAATTATGGCATAGCTGTGGTTATAAATGTGTAAGAACTACGACCTTGTTTCGGATATATCAAATTGAAGGCACTGGAATGTGTTTAATAGTTACCTGTGATAGACACGTGACTTACCCCATAAACTGGTCCAAATCCTCGCTCTTCACGCTTATTTTCAGGACTAAAGTTTTCTGTAGCAGTCTTTAGTCCAGCATAACTGAAAGTGTATGGTCTAACTTCCATCCCTAGAAGCTCTGCAAATTCAACACCAAAAATAGCTTACCATCACAAACCTGTTTGCCTAATCAATATTTTTGGTGATATTTGACAAGTTAAAGATGAAGAATTGCATTGGAAAGAACATTGTCAATTGTCTACGTCATGCCACATTAACAATTTTTAAAACCTGAAGGGCCAGAATCAATTTGCTAAAGAACATATTAAGCAAAACTTCGCCAACCAATGACTCCACATCTATGGTGGGCAGAACAAAACTAGATAAAGAATCAGAGTACTAGAGAAGCAGGAAGTAGAAGCTTTGCTAGAATTTTCTTTCAGTTTCTTTCACTTAAACCTTCATTCAAGTTTAGATTATACATATTCTTATGCAGGTATTTGATCCATTTCTATCTTTCAAGATCAGATCTGAACATCTTATTACTTTTATTGTGTCAAGCCTGATAGTTCGTCATTTATATGCTCCAGGTTCCTAAACCTTCTTAAGCTTGCTTAGTTTATTACTTCAGAAAAATTCATATTTTAGTCAACTGTTTGAAAGGTTTCGATCGTTTGATTCATTCTTTCCAAGTCCCAAGTGCATGTGTTTATCGAGGTTAATTAGTTAGCATCAAAATAGTTAACTAGAGGCAACTGAATCATCTAGTTATCACAGTGTATGTTCTTTTTCTTTCCCTTTTTTTTAATGGGGGTGGGGATTCAAAGATATGTCCTCTAGGTTATAACAGTAAATGTGTAAACGCTTCGATTGACACTACGCCACCGCCGACAACCACACAGTGTGTAATCCTTTATTAACATTAGATTTGAACGAATTTATGACTTACGAGCATATATTATATCAGTTCTTTGACCAATGATTTTCTCCTTTTTTTGTTGGATAGAAATAGAAAAATTGAATGGACAGGAAACTTACTGTTAGTCAATTGTTACTCAATTTCGTAGTCATGTTCAATCCAAATTAACTCTGTAACTTGTAGGGTGTCTCAGAGTTTACTAGCGAATTTTAGTTTGTTGATTCTGATGTCAATCTCTGCTATATCAGAATGAAATTGCAACAGTCATATCAGTCGTTTTCTTTAGTGTATATTAACACACTTATACATCTGGCATGGTTAGTTTACTTATTGAGCTATGTAACAATCTCCAACTTAAAATTTTGAATGATTTCAAAATGTAGCATAAATGCTAGACTTAACAAAGGGCTAGAACCAAATGCAAGCAAACAAAAGCATGAACATTATCCACAATGTCTTATTTTACCTTCGTCTTCACTCATTTGTGGCCGTTTCCTTCGAGCAATGTAGAAAATAGCAAGAACCGATAGAAAACTTACACCAAGAACAGTCCACACAACGATCTGCACTATGCTGCTTCTTATTGCTTGGGCAACTTACTCTAGGTACGTAATTTGTATCAAAGCTCAATAATCATAACTTTATACCTTAATGCAAGGAAACTTTCTTTCCAAAAATAAAAAGGAAGAGAAGAAAATTTCTATCAGCTTTACGTGGGGTAACGCTGATGGCTGAAATGGAAGGTCCATAGGACCTAAGGTACCCAGAGCTGGAATGCAGCAAGTCCCCTTTCCAGCCCAAAAAGTATGGATTTCCAAGTAGTTTTCTGATACTGCTACCTTTCTTATATCAAAATTCTTTAAAACCAGATTGCCCGAAACCAACAAGGTCAACAAAAGCCAGTAATGGGAGAAACATACAAGGAAACAGAATATAGTGAGGGCCCTTTATCATACTTTAACCTGAGTTAAGTCAATGGGAGATTTCAATATTTGTTTGATACACTTAACTGACTGATTGTTACTTGAGAAATTATTCTGACTTTATGTAGAGGCGATTGCCTGGAGATACTGAACAAGAATTAAGTAAATAATTGATAATTGTCAAAATCCTATTGTTTAGGTCCTTACTTTTAAACTTAAACTTTTAGCTCAATTTGATTTCACAGTTATGTATGACACCAGAAATTGAAATATAATTAACTGAAGTTACATGACTGTTTGGAAATTACAAGCAACTTAAAATACTATTATTTGGTCTACGCGTAATTCGACAACAATTATAATCACGAAAGATAGATAGATATGTATTTAACTAAGAATAATTGTCAATACCATTGTATTTAAGAGCATTAATTAATTAAGTTATAATTATGTCAGTCCAGAAAGAAAAATTAATGATCATAGAAATTAAAATTTTGTCAAGCATCCCAAATAAACCATTGTCAGTTCACTGACATCTAGAAAGTCCAGAGAACTTGTGTAACATTATCCAACACAAGAGATCTGATCATCAATAAGATTCAAGTTCGAAAGACAACATAGTTATTCCCCACCACCAGCCCCTTTTTCTGCCTTGTTCATTCATTTTGTAATTTCACTTAAGTGTATACAAATTGCAAAAAGAAGAGGAAAGATATACGGTTCCCAAAATAATTCCAAAATGGAATGCATACCTGAACATAGATATATATATATCAAAAACATGCATCCCAAGACTTTCCCAAGTGTTAGTACCCAGAATAGCTGGTTCCACGAACTGGAGGATCAGAGTTTAGTGTCCTACAGTTTAATTTCCGTTTTCAAGCCCTACACCATAGTATCTTAGAGATAAATCTGTTAAAGCTCTGAGTCTAGAGTATTCGTGATAACATATGGAGTATCAGTTATGAACTGGCTACTATAGCTCCCAGTAAAATATCCAACATTGCCAACTCCCCATTTGTTAAAGTCACATAATATGTTGCTGGACCAAGAGTCTCACGATCCTCCTCTCGCACACAATATTGTCCGAAGATGTGATTCGACGACATTCACAGTTAATGGCAAAGTTAGCATCTGCATATTAATATAGAAACTTATCAAAGTCAGTCCAGAAAAGTTTATCAATTACAGTGTTAAAACATGTCTGTTCCATTGTTCTTCTATTAACTAAGTTGCACTCCATGGTTTACTCTACTTGGAATATAACGAATCAATTCATTTAAAATCTATTCTTTTCTAAACTATTTATGAATATACACCTTTATAATCTTCACAGTTAATATCTCATGACATTGGTAATTTAACTTAAAGGAAAAACATCTCCTTTCCTATTAATTTACTCTACCATAAAGAAGATTGAGGAGAGAACAGGAGAAAGAGGTTTCATAAGCAATACAGGAAAGCATTTTACATGATAAGATCATATATATGTTGTGTAACCACGGATTCCTAAACAAGACATGAGAGGTTCCAGCCTGAAATACATCTATCAAGCTGTTAGTCAATAACTGATCACTTTAGGTTACATGGCAAGGGAACATTCAGTGGGCTACATGAAATTTGACAAAGATTTGATAGCACTTTTCCTTATTTGATTTTGACGACATGAAAATAATGCCAGCCTAAGATATTAAGCACTTCTCCCCGTCCTAAAGATCAGAGTAGATCCTCCCTTAGGAGTTGATTACCTTTTAAAGCAGTCGACTCTCAAAACCATAAACAGGGAAGTTGAATTCACACAAAGCAAAGCCACGATAGCATGGAAAGTTTCGTTCGAGACAGTTCAGCTCATTTGGCAAAACACCGAGGGAAGAAGAGGACTTTCGATAACTTCATAAGTTTCAGACTTTCAGTTATCAAGAACAACTACAATGTAACTCGTAATAAACGAAGGCAAGCAAGTAATTGCTGCAATTGTTATTGAAAAGTACAATCATAAGAATAAAACATAGAAACCAGATAATCTCACCTGCTGTCAGAACTCTCTAGTGTTAAATTGTCGGCAACTAAGTCACTGCATAATGCAATTCTTTGTCAGGAACGAAAAGTTTTGAATGATTGCTCGAGAGATATTACTTGGAAACTAGAAGAATATATAATTTTGATTAAGTAGAATACATTAGAAAATTTTTTATTTAAAAAAAAATATGAACATACAATAGAATCTGCCAATCAGCTGACTGGTTACTGATCCAAGAAGGAAGGCTGCCTACCAACTTATTGAATGACACCTCGCTGCAAGGATAACACGAAAAGAATGTAAGCTACACAATGCTGCCACTTGACATAAAATGACATTTTCTTTAATAGATTAATTTTATACAATTCCTTTTTTTTGTATGCTGTAATGATTTTGATGCAAATACATAAGAAGTACTTGCATGTTGGGAAGAGACAAGACCTACTCTTTTGTGCAGGCAGGGTACCTTTTAATTTGTTCTTTCCAAGAAACCTGTGTACAAAAGAAGCATTTTGTGGCTTAATAAAAATGTAAAAAATACATTATATGTTTGGTAGGTAATTAAGTGACATAAAACAGGTAGAAGTATGTTCTATTGGCACCTCTCTTTTAACTTAACCTTGTATCAAAATTCATTGTTCTTAGAAGTGTATTCGCAAGGTACAATATGATTCATAATATTAATGTGAACAAACATTTCACTTTTAGTTCTACAATTTCAATTGTCCTAACACTCAATTAGTTTATTATTACTTTTATTATGACGATCGAAAATTCATATAGTGTAATTTATAATTTTACAATTACTAATATGAATTATTCTTTAGAGAGAAAGACATTTATCCCCTTATAGTTTTTAGAAATCATAAATATTCTCTAACAAAATGTTTGCAACAAAAACTCTTTATAGTTTGCTGTCAATGGCAAGTACCCTCCTACAGTTAAATTTGTGTATTTTTTGTTAAGTACCACCGTTAAACTTCTATGCATTTTCTTCTTCCCCTCCTTCTTCTTCTTTGTCTTCATCTGCTTTTGCTTCTGCTTTTATTCTAGTTTCTAACTGTAGCTAACGAAAAATACATAAATTTAGTTATAGAGTATATTTGTCGTCAATAACAAACTATAGAAGAGAGTTTTTGTTATAAATATAACTATAGGAAAGTGTTTATTATTTTTAAAAACCACGGGGGTAAATGTCTTTCTCCCTATTATTTCCAAAAGGTTTTAAATCAATGGCTTCAAGGTAAAGCGACGTTCAAAACATTCCGATCCTTTCTCAGTACCGACTAACCTAAAGCATTGTCGTGAGTGTACTGAGAAAATAACATATATGTTTTCTTCAGCCCTTTTTGCAGCTCTTTGTTGGACTCAAAGCGCCATCAATTAAGGTTTATTCCATTTCAATTCTATAATTTCAAAAATTCTGCCCATTTAAACTTTGGGCCCAATAATCGTGTTTGGAAATATAAAGAGAGTGTAATAAAAGGCCCATTAATTGCCAAGCCTAAATTTGAATTCCAAATCTTCATATAATACTACCATGATTTCATTTTTCCAAGAGCAATTGAACATTTTTAATTATTTATAAATCATCTTCAATTAATTTAAAATGAACGTTCGTTTCTCCAAAAATGATGTTGAATATATGTATGCGAAATTATTTTATTCATCTTCTCATTTAATTATTTTTCACAAGTCATCCTATTTATGATATGACATGTACGGTCTGCATCCAACTGAATATTTGTAAGAAAACGTCATATTTCCACCACACGGTGGAAAATTTCTCACTCTCGTCTTTTCTATTTAAGTCCAACATTGCCATTGGAGTCCAAAAAAAATCAGTGGAAAATTCCGAGCACAAGCCACGTCACCTACTTATCACTCGCAATCAGACAGCTTCTGAAGGTTTCTTCTTCAATCGGACGAAATGACTTTGAAAAAATGCAACAAAAATTTCATACAGACACTTACTGGTTTTAATATTATTTTAAAAATATAAACTCTTTATATAAACAAATAAAAGATTTTATAAGATTTATTTTGATAAAAATATAATATGCATGACAATTAAAGAACACTAATACTTCAATTTTTATAAATAAATTTAAGAAGCATGACAAATACTCTTCTCTAATTTAAAAAATTATAGGTATTTTTAATTTTTTTTTTATAAATATTCCCGTAAAATTTAAAGCTGATAACAAATATTTTTTAACAATATTATTTTATTAATTAACTTGTCTTCTTTTTATAGTATAATTATTATTTTGTTGCTAATATAACATGAAATTTGAAGCATATTTTTATAAAAGTTGTGGATATAATAGTAATTATATCATAAGAAAAGATAAATTATCATGTATGTGCATCACCTATGAAGTTATTATCTATTCTATTTTAAGAGAATTCTTATCCTCTCACAATTTTAAAATGAATCTTGATAAGTTAGATGTCCCACTTTATATAAAATCTTTATTTTAAATGAATTTTACTGATATAAATTAAATGCTTTTAATCATCTTAAAAATTTATAAAAAGTCAGTTCTTATATAAGTTTTTTTTTTAGGTTGGTGCCATTCTTTGCTTTCATCGAATCGAATTGTTACATTCTCTCTTTTTGGTAGAGAGTCATCCTCAATTCTAATATTAATTGTCAGGCCTATGCCATTGATCAAAATATTATTGCTTTGAAAAAATTCTTATTCCTTCTTAGTTTTAAAATGTGTCATGACAAATTGAGTATACTATTCGATATAAAGCCTTTATTTTGAATAGGCCTTATCGATATAAGATTAAATGGCTCTAACCATCCTAAAAACACAATAAATTTCTTTTTTATCAGACTTTTCTTGCTGCGACACTATATTTCGCCCTTATCACACTGGGTCATTATAAATTAACTATCAAATAATAGTGTAAAAGGTATTTGTTATCAATTTCAAATTTTATAAGATATTTATCAAAAAAATATAGGAGTAGTCATAATTTTTTGAAGATATTTATCATTCTTCCAACAAATTTATATATAATTTATATGGTTATCTTTATTGTCGTATAAAATTCTCAGAGTTAATGCCCAATTCATTGTATAAACATTTGGACGATTATTATAACCGTAATTCTTCTCCTTTTAATTAGATTTGTTTGGGTTAAGGTGTGTTTTATTAACTTTGAAAACAAAATTTAAAAAATATTTAACAATATTAATTTTAAATAAAATTCATATATTTTTATATTAATTTTTAATATACAAAATTTTTATTACAAATCAATTGTGACGTAAAAGTTATCACGACTCTATATCAAATAAAGCTTAAAAATTTTTAAATATTCCTATCTTTGTTAGCGTAAGAAAATAATAGAAGTGTAATTTTTCATCCCATTGCATCTGAAATGGACTCAGTGGCCCATTACTCGGTTTTAGTACAAGAAGGTATGGAGTACAAAATCATAAAGATTGAAAATATATAATCATATTTATTTTGCAAGAAACACAATGTTTTAATTCTTCTTGTCCATTTATATATGTTTAAAATTTTAATAAATTTTGAGTTTTTAAATAATTTTTGACTTCGTATTTTCTTAACATGTGAATTAAATATTAAATATGTAGGGTTAATATTTATTAAAATAAGAGAAAATATGATATGAAAGAGTTTTCAGAGTGGTTGTGAAGTTGCTTTCTAACACAACTTCCCCGATCTTTCTAAAAGGTTATTCCATTCTCTATTTTGTCTGAATTTCATGAATTTTTAGGTAAATTAATTGCTAAATTTGAATTCCGATTCTTCATATCATATCATTTTTCAAGTATAATCCAGCATTTTTAATGATCTCTAGAATCATCTTCAATTAATTTAACGATGTATTTTTCTCTCACTCCAAAAATGTTGTTGAACGGGTACACAGAAATAAGTTACAGACATATGAACAGGAAAATGGGTCCAAAATGATGCATAAGGAAGAAAACAATGAATCCTCATAGGGGCATAGATGTATGTCAGGAACGAATACAATAAACTCCAAGATGCATATTTATTTATTTATTTATTTGTGATTATGATATTTTGAGTCTACATCTAACCTAATATCTTGAAGAAAATGTCCGAATTGGAATCACATGGCTGAAGAATTCTCTCTCTTTTCCTTAAAATCCAATTTGCTATATAAGTCCAAAAGAATAAAATTATTTTCAAAAGAAATCAGTGGAAAATTTCCAAACAGAAACCAGCTCACCTAATTTACTTATCATTTTCAGGATGATAATGCTAAGACTTCTGAAGATTCTTCTTCAATATAACATACTTGCTTTGAAAAGATAAATGAAAGAAACAATTTCATAGAAACACGGAACTCTATAATATTATAAACTTCTTTTCAAAATAAAAATAAAACAAAACACGGGCTTCTTGTAGATTAACAAAAGTTTGAGTGGGTCATATCAAAAGGATATTTATATTTATCATACATTTTTTTAAATTTTTTATTATATATAATTAAACATTTAAAGCCAAAATCTAAAGAAATATATAAATTTAAAGGTTAAATATTTAACAATAAAGGGGTGGAAATGTTAAAAAAAAAAAAAAAAAAAGGCTATTTTACCAATTCAAATTCCCAAATATCGTATGCATAATGAAAATTCCAATACTTGTGCTCTAATTAAATTGAAAGAAAGAAATGTCATCCAAAAATAAAATAATAAACTATACCATACACATCATAACGTCTTAATCAAAGTTGTCCCAACTAAAATTTTTTCCTTTGTTGGACTTTTCAACAACTGAACAGTCGTGCTTGCCTTCAAGTGCAAGGCAACCTGTCCGAAATTTAAGAAGGCATACCAACCTTTTGTGCCTATTGATTCGGGAAACATAAATGTACCGTACCAGCGGTGGACCTTGTACGGTGGGACTACTGAATTCATAATTAACTCCATTTTAATTCAATGAAATCTCAGTCAATGTTTTGGACCAATTAATTAATTAATTAATTCTTAGAAATGAAAATGATAAATAGATGAATAAATGGGGTTTGGTTGGTATACAATTTCAGTAAAATAGTTGAAATTTTTTATATTTGATAAATTATAATTTTAATATATTAAATTTTATAAAAAAAATATTTATTAATTATTATAAATAATAAATATAAAATTAAGTGTCTTAAAAGCAATTTTTTTGCAAAATTTATAAATCAATGATATTAAAAATTGAGTTGTAATATTTTAAACTCTTTCTCTTTCTCTTTTACCTAACTCTTTGTTGTTACACTCAATTTTTTCTTATTTTTTATAAATTAAAAATAATAATAATAAATAAAAAATTATAAGAGAAGAATTGAGAATTATCACAATTAAAAAGAAAAAGGTTAGGTAAAGTTAAAAAAAGAACATTTAATGTACATTATAATTGGTCTTAATGATAAATATAATCTTTTATTATTAAAAGGTTTAAATAATTAAAACTTACTTTGATTTCATGAAATTGTATGGTCTATAATTACACCACATTATTCATGTATTTATCTAAGAGAAATTTACGATTTCTTCTGTATAACCACTCAGTTTAAAAATAATAAATTATAACTGAGTGGTTATAATTATAATTATGATAAAAAGATTAAAAAAATATTGTAAGTATGATATGATTTTAAAGAATAATTTCTTGGAAATAAAATTGCATAATTTCTTTTAGTTGGACAATTTTATCGAGGTCATTTTATTTCAAATTTACAGTTAGGCTAATATTTTAAGCTCCTGTAAATAAATATAAGGTTTTCACTAATAATTGTACCAATATAATTTGTATTTTTGAAATTCAATAATTTAATACAACTTATAGTTTATTTTTAAATGAAATACAACATGTAGGTATTATGTATATATGCGTTGAATTAAATTTATATATTATATCTTAAAAATACAATTAAAAATTAAAATTTGTTATAAAATTTAAAAGTAAAAATTATAACGAAATATGAAAAATTTTTAAAAATGAAAATGGCAACAAATAAAACTGAAAAAATTTAATAATGTCACCTACATCCGGTTGTACCATAGTGTGACCCAATTTTATCGGACCTTCTGAGTGATGGATTCATAGTGTAGTAATGGGGGGCGACCAAAGTGCTGCATTTCCAAGTCATGCTGATGGGAATCGTCGCACATTGCCTTGTACGGAAAATTAATTAATTACTTTTTTATGAGAGAAATACCGAAAGCGTTTGTTCGGTGGAGTGGGTCCCACAAGTGCCATGACCGTACGGCAACGTGGAAAGTCAGCAAGCGACGGGACCGCGAACAAAATTCGTAAGCTCCTCAGATCTTACATGGACCCCACTTTCATTACTACTTTGCCTTGTATTTTTTCTTTACAAAATATATATATATATATAAATGATGAATAATTCAAATAGAAATTGACTGAAAATAAATTTTACTTTTTTATTAATTATCCTCTTTTTATAAATAAAAGGAGTATTTATCTCCTTAATTATATAGTATCATCATATATCTAATTAAGAAAAGATGAAACCATTTTTGGTACATATGCATGTAACATTACTCATTCTATTTATTGATCAGGGATTCTTGAGAAATTAGGTGGGAATCCCTTTCCTTGATAAAAAGATATGTTGAAATTGAATAAGTAAATATGTGTTGTAATTTAGTGCCGGCCTAATGACTATAACTTTTAGATAGATATAGGGTTTTAGTATAATATTTTTTACATTAATTTATTGTTGTTTTAGTAAAATAATTATTAGAATTTATAGAGTTTAATTATATTTGAGATTGAAGCGTTAATTCTTTATTCATATAATGAATTTTATCTTTTTTTTTTCTTTAAATTAACAAAGTTATTACGATCGAAAATCTCATAATAATTATGTTCATTATAAAATTCTTAATATTGAGGCATAATTGTAAAAATATTCTTTCAAATAAGGTAAAAAAGATTATGGACTTTTCTCAACTCAGAACTTTTAACGCTTCTATTTTCATTTATTTTTTTTTTTTTTAAATCAATTCTTAACAAATAAAAAATTAAAGAGTTTGGAAATTATTTATGCGAATTTATTATCAATAAATACTGTTCAAAATTATACATTATTTTTGTGCCCAAAAAAAAAAGTTAAATCATAATAAATTTATAATTTTAAAATAGAAGCGTTCAAATAAGAAAAGAATTATTAATAAATATGAAACAGTGTTAATTTACTTTAAATAAAAATATTTTATACTAAATTTGTATTTCATAAGAAGTGAACATCATTTTTTAAATTATACGATAGCTTTTAAAGACAATAATATAAATATAATTGTCTATTATTTAATAATCTTTAAATGTCATTTTATTCAAAACACTTGTCAATACATTTTTGATTTCGATGTTATTATCAAAAACATATTGAGTCAATACAATATTTTTCTACTTGGAAGTTTCATGTTGAAAATTTGAAATGAATTTGTTATTAAAGAAAGAAAGAAAGAAAGAAAAATTCAAAACATCATAATTAACATAGACTCCTTCTCATTGAACAAGTAAAACATGATAATATAATTTTTAAAAATTACGATAAAATAATGGAGAATTGTAAAAGAAAATGTTAAGGTAATTATACCACTTTAACCAACTTCCAAACCCTATACCCAATGAAAGAAAACTAACATTAAAATCATATAAAATTTATGAAATTAAATTCAAATTTTAACATATATATATATATGTATGTATGTATGTTTTTTTTATCTTGTATATATCCATATAATCTCTAGTCCATTTTTCCCTTTCCTCTTGTCAAATACATTTGAAATACAACAACCAAACACAATAAGTGATGGAAAGAAGTATAGAATTAATCAAACAAACAAACAAATAAGAAATAAACATTCTAGATGAAATACATGTGATATCATCAATACGTAATTTATTTATTTATTTCAAATTAAATTAATTTTTTCTTGCAAGGTAGAAACTCATGTAGCTTTCATGGATAACCTAATCTTAGTTTCGTGGCATCATTCTTTCAGGACAACCAATGAAGAAATAAGAATTTTACGTTTGTGGGGTTGTCTTTAATTATTAATCAATCAATTCATGCATCATAGGCCATTTGAAATATTATTAGTAGAATCCGAAAATGATTAATGAAATTATAATTGATACCTATTGGAATCACTATGTGAATTGAAAGCTACATTCTTTTAGAACATGATAGAATTATTAGAAAATGGAAATCTTCTAAACAAAAGATTTAGGGTTGAAATTCCATTCACACTATGTTAGGGATTAATTTGGATGATTTATTATATATATATATACACACACACAAAATTAAGAAACAAATGTCCTAATCGAAAGCAATCTGATTGTACGGTCCAGATTCATGAAAAAGTAATTCTAAGTGTTCCAGCTCAAGCAGAGAATCATGAATATGCATGAAAACCGTGTAGAAATTTATAGTCATAACAAAAGCTAGGCAAAACAAGCCGTGTTTAATTGATATCTGTTTTTCAGCTGGACCGATATTATGAAAGTCATCTTGAATTTAAAATTAAATTTTTTTAACGAGTGTTGTTAGGACACTTATTAAAATTTTTATATTTATTATTTATAATAAATTTTAGTAATTAATATAATAATTAATGATAAATTTTAATACATTAAAAAATATAACTTATCAAAAATAAAAATTTTAATCAGTGTTTTAAGAGTATCCGTTAATAAAACTCTATAAAAATTGATAAATTGAATAATCGTTAATATAGGTTGTATAGCTCGTTAGTTTCTATAAATGTGGTATAGTTCCACTGAAAAAAATAATTAAATTGAGTTTACATTTTTTAAATGTTCAGTAGTACAAATGTAACTCTCCAATAAACTGCAGATTAAATTAAGAATTTTTTTTTTTAATTATATTACAAATATACTAATATTATATTAGAAGTTTGCTTAAAAAATAAATAATACATTCTTATAACACGGTCCAAATTTATACAGCCATGCTCGAATTTCCACTGGGGAGTTCCCACTCGAGTCCTCCACCATACTATGTAGTTTTTGGCTAATATGCAAGAATTGAATTGTATGGCAATTCTAATTTTGGGTAATAAATCTAGAAATATATAAATTGATAGAATGGACAATAAATTATGGCATAACAATTAATTTGTATCTTCAATATACGAAATTCTACACGTAGAAAAGTATCTAACAAAATCTAATACATTTTAATCACTATGAATTAACAAAATAGGAGACTTGAATTCATTTGAAAAATAATTGGCAAGATATTTAGTTTAAAGTTTCGTTTAAAATTATGATATTTTTTATGTTTATTAAATCAATTAATATTTAATATTAAAAATTTCATCTTATAATAATTATAAACAATAATATTTTAAATTTTAAATAAAGTTTATGTATTTAATATTAATTAATTTAAATATATATTCTTCGTGACCAATGTTGTAATGACAAATTGGGTGTGTTTTATGATGTTTTAAATTTCAAAATTATAACGTGCCCGTCGAATCTAAATGAAAGCAAACATTACCCATTTTATTTTCCATTTTTTATCTTCCTTATGTCTCATCTCATTTCCTTTTTCAAGCTAATAGTCCAATTTGTTTTGGTGCCTTTCAAAACCTTATCTTAATATTATAGTAAATACCTAACAATACGCATACCCATTAATTAATATAATAGCTTATAAATGATCTATAAATTAACTAGACAACATTTGTCATAACACAAATAAATAAAGTCATCCACTAAATCATTTATATATTTATATATTTTTTATTTGGTGTCCGTTTTTATTTTATTTCCAATTATTAATTTAACAAAAAAAACAAATCTATGATTAATTTTTTGTTTGGCAAAAATTATCAATCAAGAATATATAAATTTAAAACATAACAATTGTACCATACAATCAATTAATTATTATTGTGCAATCAAAATTAGAGACAATTTTGTACCTCCTAGTCGTTACTTGTAACTGTTGTCTATTAATATTTATATAATTCTAATAACATGATCCATCCTTTCAAAAGATTCGATTGTATGATGCAAAAGAAATGACTTTACACGTAAATCAAAAGTTGCAAAAGCCAATTCCGTTGCCAAAAGACAAATCCAACAAATGGGAAGTGGCGTAGGACTTGATTCATTTATTCAATTCAATCTCTTTCTTTTAACACAACTTGCTTAGATTCTCAAAAACAAAAACAAATATTGAAAACAATACATCCTAATCTCTGAAAAAGAAAAAACATTTTTAACATTTTCCAATCTGTTTTTATGTTTCGTTCTTTTCATCCTTTATTTTCCAAGAAAAAAGAATAGGATATATATTATATGGCCCCATCGTCGTCGTCGCCGGAGTAGCGTGCTTGTTACGAAGTAACCCGAGGAGAGTGGGAAATGGAACACGTAGATTAGAAATTTCAAAACGATAAAATACGTTAAAGGGACATTCCTAGTCACGGAATTGTACTGCACTTGGACTACGGAGAAAAGAGGTCCGGTAATTGCGCTGGACCACGTTTTTTCTTATTCGGTCGTTTTCAACAAATCACTTTCTCTTTCATCATTTCTTTTAAATCAACTAATTAATTACAAATTCTTTTTAAAAATCCATAAAAAAAAATAAAATTTGAAAATATTGTTAATTTATTTATTCTAAGTTTTATAAAAGCTAAAAAATAATTATATTAACATAATTGTTAATATAATGATTTATTATTATTTTATATAATTTATTGATTTTTATTTTCTTAAATTTACTTTTATTTTAATAATAATTTAATCAACACGCAAGTCTCGACATTTTGAACTGTTTGTTGACTCATATGTAATTAAAGGTAAAGAGGAAGATTTCGAATTTCTGTTTTTCTGCTAAATAGGATGTATTAGTCTTAAGGTTCCCATTATAAAGAAACAAAAATAACAAGTTTCTGATATTAATTTGAATAATTCTCATGTCTTGTTAAAATTTTCAATTCGTCTATGACTCTGTTGCGTGTGTTAAGGGTAAAAATTTTGTTGCATTCATATATTTTCTAGTATTAATTATCAAATAATGGCACTGGTCACTTGACTCGCTTTCACTTAACTTCTATAAGTTTTATATTTTTATTAAAGTATAAAAAATGAAATAATATTGAATATGTTATAATAATATAATATTATTGTATTAGTTTGCATAAATTCAATTTAAATGTTTAATATTAATTGAATAAAAATATTTATTGTTAAATAAGATAGTAATTTTTATTTTTATTTATGTACAAAATGTAAGAGAATTTAATTTTTTTCTCTTATTATTTTATCACAATATTTGCAAGTACTGTTCTTCTTGATAATTCTAATGGACTATTGAGCTTGCGGAAAAGTCAATCTACTAAATCAACATTAAATGATATCAAAAGATAAGCAGAAAAGTTATGTTCATTTTTTAAACAATAAACAACTTTCAAAGACTTGGTAAAAAAAAATAAAAAAATAAACATCTCTGTAATACTTAGCTTTTAAAAATACATGTGATATGCTTGTTTCCATTCATTATATATATATAATTGAAATTAAGAAGAAAAATATGCAAAGTGGCATGGAATCCGCATGACATGCTAATGAGAGGAATAAAAAAAAGTGATTTAATGATGAACAAGGTACATGTAGTATGAAATAAATGAAAAAAAAAAAATGGGGGACTTATCTTTGAATAAATGTTATCGACATTATATAAGTAAAAATGGAAATTAATTCATTTTCCAATTAAAAACAAAGAGGAAGCAAAGGGAAACCAAAGAAAGAAGAAAACAACTCGAGTGGAAAAAAGGAAGAAAAAAGAAAAGGAAAAGAAGATGGAGAAGAGAGAAGAAAGATTAATAAACTTCTTTAACAAGATTTTTATTGTAAATTTTTTATTAAGTTGATATTTTCAAAATTAGTAGGATTAACTTCAAAGTTTAAAAATTATAGAAATATGAATATTTTGATATTTAATAATAATAAATTAATGTGCTTAATAAAAAGAATAAAAAGTAAATAATAATATTAATTTTGTAATAAGAAGTGATGTTGATGAAAAGTATAAGACTTAGTCTAACACTATTAATAATATTATTCGTTTTGACTTAATCTTTAAATTATTGATAATGGGTTAATATTCATCACCAAAAGCTTCATTGATAACTAGGTAATTATCTTGTGTATGATTAAAATTTAAATGCTTTTACATAAAAAATAATTTTATATCATATTATTTTATGTATAAGTAAATACTTTTATATTAATTATACGTCAATGTAAAGTTTATGGACAAAAGGAAGAAAAATAATTTTGACTTAAAATGGTAGTTATTTGTTATGTATGACCAAATTACTAGGAGAAATATGTGATTTTCATTAGTAAAATTTTGATTTAATATGTCGAATAAATAAAATACGTAAAATACGATATGATCTTTTTTGGTTAGGTTACCAGGATAATAAATAATATCTGTATATGATATCTTATGATTGGGTCATTGGGATAAATAGGTAGCAAATGTTATGCAATCTTTTATGATCGTTTTATAAAAATAAACAAGTAATACTATTTGATTGAGTTATTTGGTAAATATTTATATTTTTCTAGTAACTTTTAATATTATTTATTTTTATTTCAATTAAGTCTTATAAATTTTTGTTTCCACTAATATTTTACAAATTTTTGAATTTAATTCTATGTTATGAAAAGAATAATTTTTGATAACCTGGACGAAAATTTATATTATTTACTTATTAAATTGAGAGTTTTCTCTTTCATCAATTGATATGTTTGTAGAGGATAAAACTTACCTACGAATATCTATAAAAATTATGAAGTATAGTGGTTAAAGATTAAAGATAATTTTTATAATATATTTTGAATAAATATAGAATATCAAAGAATTGATTATCGAAATATTTTAATTACTTATTTATTACCTTCTATTGTAAGTAATTAATAAAAAAGTCATTAGTTATTATATAAGCAATAAGCATAAATTAAAATTTTAGAATTGGGGTGTAACAATAAACACAAGTTGTTAGTATAAAGTTTTAATTATGTATTATTATTTTATAATTCATTACCCTAGTATTTGAATCCATCAATTTTCTTTTGGGTTTCCCACAAGTTACTAAAATTATAAATAAGATAATTGTGTTAATATTATAAATAAGATAAGAATTTTGCTAAACATTATTTTTAAGGCATTGGTTAAAGTCATCATATTTAGTAAGTTATAATTATCAATGTATAAAAATACTCATTAATTATTATATTAAATATAAAAATTATTATAAATAATAAATATAAAATCTTTAATCAATACTCTAAGGATACTGTTTATCAAATCTCATAAAATAATATTATTTTTATTAAAAAAATTAGAATTAAAGACATAAAATTTATATTTTAATTGCTTGAGTATGTTTCATCTAAAATTAGAAACGTTATCTTGATAAATTTTTTGATGCAATTAAATAGTAGATAAAAAATTAATTTTATTAAAAAATTCATAAACATACATATTTACATACAAATTATGGAATTTATCATTTTTAATAAAATATTTTAAAATTAAAGTTCAGTATTAATTGAAACGAATAAAAAAAACATTTTTTTATACTTCTCTTGATTCACCAAAATAATAACCGGGCACTCATCCGTACGTCACACCAAACCCAACTTCTTAGTTCTGAATAAATAAATAAATAAAAATAGAAAAACCCACCCAACATCTGGACATAGTCAGCTCACTCATACGCACTACACTTTCATTTTTTCCTTATTTATTTATTTAGACTAAATACCAAGAAAGATAAAAGATAGTAATTAATTAATTAATTATTTTTCTCTCACTAATTGTACCCGCCAAGTACTCCTACCTGTACCTCTCTCTCATCATGGCCTTTTTATGTCCCTCTTTCTCTTTCTTTACTGCCCTAATCGTACTTTATATATCACCATTCTCCATTCTCTTCTCTACCAAAACATCATATTTTCCTTCACTTTCTCGCCGACCAAACACCCCTTTACATCTATAAATTTCACCGCTTTCCACTTCCAAAACTTAGATTTCTGACAAACTTTCTTAAGTTCAAGAAGATTCGTAGTGATTTTCAAGGATTTGCGAAAATTTCTCTGTCTAAAATTTTTAAGTCGCAGATGAAGCAATTAATACGCCGCCTTTCTCGAGTCGCCGACTCCTCTCAGTACAGTCTCCTCCGATCCGACTCTTCCCGACCTCGACGTCCTCGTTGCTCTGAGTCTTTCCGCTCGTTCAAGTTGGCTCGCTGGTCCGCAAATTCCAAGCCGGTTCCCGAGGGACATGTACCGGTCTACGTCGGAGACGAGATGGAAAGGTTCGTCGTCAGTGCCGAGCTCTTGAACCACCCGGTCTTCGTTGGCCTTCTTAACAAGTCGGCTCAAGAGTACGGTTACGAGCAAAAAGGAGTTCTTCACATTCCGTGTCACGTGCTGGTATTTGAGCGTGTCATAGAATCGCTCCGCCTCGGACTTGAGTCACGTGACCTTCAGGATCTACTCAGCTCCATCTCCGACGAGTATTTTTAACGTCAAGAAAAAGAATAGGAGAAATTAGGAGAGATCTTGATACGCATATATATAAATACAGAGAGAGAGAGAGTCGTTTTTTTTTTCTCCTGTAAATATTTTTCTTTCTCAATCTTTTTATTTTCTCTTTTAAAAGAGAAAGTTTTAGGGTTTGATGAATAGTGGTTGCCTGCAGTAGTCTGGTTTCTAGGGGACTGGAACGGCGACGGAAAAATGGAAATGGAAATGGAAAGTTTTTGCCGTATTCTTCTGAATATTTTTTACTCTAAATTTCATTTTCTCGCTATAATTTTTGTGTTTGTATCACTACTAGCCGTAGATGCTGTTTGCTTGCTGAGAAAATTTCTTGAATACCAGGAAAAACGAAAGTTCAACATACTTCAAGAAGCTACTTTGTAATTTTCGTACATCGGTGAGATCTGATATTTAGGAATTAGAGGATCAAATAAAAACCTCGGGTAATACATAATTATTTGTTTATTATGTAAATTTCAATATATTTTTATTATTTGTATGGTTTGATATTGAATTAAAATAAATTTAATATGACTCAATTTTTCAAACCAATATTATAAATAATTATAAATAAATGTATATAAATAATTTTAATTCATATTTATACAATGAAATTATCATGTTTTAGGAAACCAAATTTTATTTGTTTTACATTGATTTAGGGGAGAATTGTGATTTTGATGAAACCTGCTGGTGGTGATGGTTTGATAGGATTTATGGCACGATGTCAGGGTAATTTAGCACGATCAGAATCTGGGATATGTGCATAATTTCGATATTTCTGGAGGGTAATTTGGTCAATCGATACAAAATGGTGTTTTGCGGGAACAATTATTGGAAGGATATGCCGCTTAATGCTAAGAAGTAACTGAAGAATCTAGAAAAATATCACTTATTTTACTTTTAATTTTCCTTTTATTCCCGAATTTATTTATTTATTTTTTTCAATTTTTGATCTACTTTTCATCCACGTGTAAACGTGTAATTTTTTCAACTTTTCTGCGTCCTTTTATGGATTAGCATCAACCGAAAACAAAGGCACTAGCTCAATAGATGTTTTTTTTTTTTTTTTTCAAATAAACGCAGCTTGAAGATTCTGTTTTAATTTATCTTTTTTTATTGAAAAATGGAACTCAACTATTTTTTTTAAAATTTTTTATAATAAAATTTTGCTTTGCAAAATTAAAAGTAATTAGTGATAAATGATACAAATAAAATAAAAAATAATTATTTCTCACAAACCTTTTACGATTTTGATATTCTTTAATTTGAATTTTCCTAACAAGTGCGTTTACAATATTTTTTTTTATAGTTTTATATTTATTATTTATAATTTTTAGTATTTAATCTAATAATTAATGATAAATTTTAATAAATTAAAAAATATAACTTATTAAATATAAAATTCTTAAGAGATGGCTAACAAAATTGTTATAATTTTTCATATAGAAATTTATTTTTACAAATTTTAAGAACATAAATTTTATCATTTTTTAAATTTGTAAGCAATAAATTATAGGTATAATAAATTTTAAATAAGACTTAGTTAAAGTATTTCTTTTTTTCTTTTTTTTCTTTTTGAGCTTTGAACCCCCTTGTCCAAATATCCAAAACATGTTTTCCGCAAAAACCAATAAAGTCAGCCTACATAAAGGAGTACCGGATAATCCGGCAGTTAATTAGCCAACACTAATGATGATGATTAAAGAAACTGTCATACGTTTTAAAAACAAAATAAACTGCTCTAATTCTAAAATTTAATTATATTTTAATAATCAGTGTACTTAAATCATTTAGTAAAATTTTTTTAATAAATTATAATAGTTAATATATTAAAATTTATAAAAAAAAGTACTTATTAATCATTAAATGAAATATAAAAAATTATTATAAATAATAAATATAAGAAATTTTAGCAAGTACCTTAAAAAATATTAGTTAACAAAATCTAACATAAATAACCCTCTTGTAACTATGATTTAGTTTTGGCTTTCAAAAAGATTCCGTGCTTAATTTGAGTGTAATCTCCATCTAAAATTAAAGTGGGCACGTACATCATTGACTTGATTAACCATTGATTTTTATTAATTAATTCTTTTGAAATCTTCACCACCTACTATATATGGGTAGGTTTAAGTGAAATTGTGATTTACTATTGCTTGCTGACGAGAAAAGCTAATATATTATTAGTAATATGTAATGTTATATTTGGAACATAATATAACATAATGTGGTGTTAATAAAATTTATAAGCTAAAGAGTAACTTTTTAAAACTTATAATGGTGAAATTTTAATCACTTATTACTCTTAAAATATTTTTGTAGATAAAAATATTATATATTTTAACAAAATATGCATCTTTTTAATATATTAATAAATTAAGAATAATTCTAATTCTTTTTATAAAATGCATTGATTTTAATTAAGAATATATATATATATATTCTTGATTAAAATCAATGCATTTTATAAATATATATGTGTGTGTGTATGTGTTAATCCAAAATTAAAAAAAAAAAAAAGAAATTCAAATTATCTTTTTGACATCCAAATCACCAAAATAAGATATGATTCTAACTTTTTGTGGGGACATATCAAAACTTATTCTGATGTATGATGTATGGTATGTTGAATTGAACTTACACCAGAAAAATAATTAATTAATTTAGATGATAATATTAAAAATTCAATCTAGATATTGCATGTGAAATGGGCAGGTTAAGTTGCCACAAATTTAAGATGTATTTATTATTTAGACAATATGTAGTGGGAGAATCGTCTTTTTCTTTTCATTATTGAGATTGCATTTATCAATCATCTAACCCCACAACCAAAATTAGCTTGAGATTTATCACAAATCTTCCCCAATTAAAATTAATAACAAAATAAATATGAGGTAATAACGTTGGGGTCTCTAAATTTTGAACTTTTATGATTAAAGATATAATTGTTTATCGTTGTATAATAAACCCTTGATTTATATTATCATTAGGAAAAAGTAACGAAATTGTCCATAAGCTTGCTAACATTAGGTATTGGTCTTTTTTTCATTAATTTATTAGTGTATTCTTCCTCTTGAGATTATTCAGTATCTCAATCACGATATTTTGAGTTTTCATCCCATAATTTTTATTAATTTTTTAGTTCGGTTTTATGTATCCTTACTTCAATTTCTTTCTTCTTTAAATAAATTTACCTTGTCAGCATTTTTAAGTTAAAAAAAAATGAACGATTTATTTAATACATATTGACGTGGATGTATAATAGGGATGAACTTTGACACTAACATCTGTAAGACGATGATTAATATATCATATCGGTTGAAGAAAGAATAGTTATAGGTTATATAAATTATTCGGGGCTTCTTCTTAGATAAGTCGATTTTTTTGGGGGGGTTTCCAATAATCCCGTTCGTGAAATCTTAAATTCTTATGAATACAATATTAGATAAACTCGTTTTTTGGGACACTAAAAATTTTTAACAAATAATGTATTCGCTAATATTCATAAATTATAATTACTTAATCAATTAATCATAGACACTAATTACACCCTTTACGAAACGGTGACTGAAGCACGACAAAATGGAAGAGACAAATTAGCTTTAATTTTGTGGGTTATTGCGGTTGTGGGCAGAGATAAGGGGCGATAATTAATTGAATAATTAAATTAAAAAAATTAATTAAGACCCAAAAAGCTTCTTAGTGTGCAATGTGGTGTCAAATACGGACGTTATTTTGGTCCCATAAACCTAATGTGAACATCTATTAATTAATAATTTTCTAGATGATTAGTCTTGTAGTTAATTAAATATTTATGAGTAATGACTATAGAATATATATAATATGGATTGACTCAAAAATTCAACAAGTCAATTGCATAATTCGACCGAAATGTGTGACCAATATAATATATTAATATGCCTTACAAGCCTACCAATGTATATTTAAAAATTTTGTAGCGTTGTCACACTTTTTAATATCATTAGTATTAGTGATATAAAGTTTGAACTAATTACGTATCTTTAAGAATTTAATTAAATTAATTAATAAAAGCGATTTGTATAAGAATGAACCAATTTGTAAAATCAGAAGCCAGCGTTTATCTTATCATATTCATATTTGGACAATGAAGAAAACCCTGTAAGTTAAAGAAAGAAGAAGTCTTGATACAACGAATGACAGATTGTTTAATGAGGCATCAAGATTGAATTTTATTATCTTATTATAATTTGTTGAATGTAATAAAATATTGTATTAAGGTTAAATATTATTGATTTTCCACATCAATAAGTTTGAAGTGACTTACACGAATGATTTGAAAGCAAATAAAAATAAAATAAAATATTTTGCGTTCATATTGTGATTTCTTATGGTTTTAATTAATCAATGCAAATCCGTATAAGTAAACTAATTATAAAGAGAGTCAAAATTTGGTGATTTTTTTATTAAGAAGAAAATGAATTATTTTATTATAACATTGTGTGAATATGAATTTAGGCAAATTTTGAATATTTTCATTAATATTGTTGGGTAAAATACCTGAAATCACTATTTCAATCAAAGTCTGATCATGTGACAGTTGAGTTCCAATAAACAAAGTGTTGCCACTAACACCTAATGAGCCTTTGGGTCGACCCAACATTCTCGACACTAGAGACTATTGATTCATCTCCATTCTCTATCCCGAGTCGATATTGATAGTCTTGAGTTGGTAAAGTCTCTGTTCTAAAAGTACGAAGAGATGGTAAAGAAAAATAATATATAGGTATTAAGATCACTACAAAATTGTCATGTTATACTCAAGGTTAATTGTTATACAAGAGGTCACCTAAGTAATTATTGCACCAAGTTATATCTGTCACGCCCCCTACTAGAATTTTCATGTAACAACTGTCGCGTATTCATGCATTGTGACTCCGAAAGTAAGAATTGCAACACGAAAATTCGCAAAGTTCTGTGTATCATTATTTTTTAAATTATAAAATTCTTAAATTAAATTTTAACTAAGAATTTCAAATAAAAAAAATATTCAATTTCATTTGAAATAAATATTATAAAACTGATTTTAAAATCAAATAACATTTACAATTTATAGAATACAATAACTAAAACTATTTTATAACATCTAGTAGATTACATAAAGACCGTGAGTCGAGTATAGATGATATACCTGCAAACTCTATATCATCGAAAAATAATTCTTATCTTTAACTATCTCCTTACTCTACTCCAAATACCTAAAATTAAAATGTGAGAGGAGTGAATATATTA
>JAWDEX010000023.1:5686216-5697785 GCA_035221805.1 Trichilia hirta
TTGTAAGATTTTGATACTTTGGGAAGAATCATTCCGGTTTGGCTTTGAAGCAAGTAACGTGAGCTTTGTTCCCCGTGAGGGTAAGTCGGGCTAGCGGGCCAAAGGAAGGCTGAAAAACGCTTTTTCACTCTAATGAAAGAAAGAAAGTTCTAGTATAGAATTCGCTCTGTGATATCCCAACAGGAATTTCAGAGGGAACCCTCTCGGTAAGAAAGAGAGCCGTGGTTATCAACAGCAGTGGACCAGACGTCTATACGGGTGTCAGTGAGCCAAGGATGCGGTGTAGGTTGATTCCTTCCCTAGGTCAGTCCGCCCAGGAAGGAAGTAACTAGTGCGATAGGACCTGGAGAACTTCGAAGCTTATTGGGCCTCCTCTTGGTTGCTACAAACAAGACAGATACTTTTGTGAAATAATTATTCATTTGGCCTCAAACAATTTGTTTTTAGGTAATATGCGTATGGTATTATGTATATTGTCCAGTTTCAGTTTATTGGTTGTTTAGAGTAAGTCAATGGAAATTCATGGAAGCTAATTCTTCCAACTGTGTTTCCCAATTTTCAATTATATGGGAAGTGGAAACATGATAATTTGTTTCAGGAATTGATACTCAATCTATGTTTTTTTATTGGAAAATTAAGATTAGGGTAAATGTTGTAATTTTTCATAGGTCTTCAATCGTTGGTACGTAAGTTTCGAGAAACTATTTTATTTCAAAAATACAAATATGAGCCATAGCAGAACGCAATGAAATTCAACCGTATAATGATGCTAATAAAGTGTTCGAAAAGCAATTCAAATTCATGTGTAGATTCCAATTATGTCTAGGATACTAATTAGTAGTCGATGTCCATATAGATTGACATTATATCATCGTGTTCAACCTTGCCAACTGAAAATGTCTACTGTTGAATGAATGGCTCTTACCAGATCTAAATCCAAGTATAATCATTATGTGTACAAGTGTGTTCAACATTATTCAACTTCGACTTCGTGACGATTGATCTCCACGGTCATCAAGAACAAAAACTTCCCCACGTTCGAAAGGAGACATGTTTAACAGTTACAGAAACTGAATTGAAAACCAAAAATACGGTTTGGATTCTGATTTCAAACAAAATCAAAGAAAAAACAAAGACGAGTATACAAATTAAATGAGAAAAAAGATAAGCACAGGGCGAATTCCAATCAATACACAATCAAGCATGCTTAACTATCAAAGTATGAAATACGAGTGCGACATATAGCTCCATTCACCGACTACATCTATCAAAAGATGCTTATAATAAAAACAATCCAAAGAACCAATATCAATTCCAAGCGTAATCGACAAATATTTGATTTTGATTAGCCCAACAAAAACCAATGAGTCCAAAATTAGAAAGATGGATTAAAAGACGGGAACTGGTGCAGCGCAATGCGTTGTTCTAGAAGAAAGAAGAGGTATTGATTTTATTGGAAAAAAATTGATCGCCATATGGATCAATTAATCATATCTTCTGCAGTAAGATAAATAGAATTCCACTCTTTGTATTATTCATAATTTAGATTCAAATGTCTTTACTCTAACATATTAGATAGAGTTTGGTTTTGATTCAATAAAGTTAGGATCATTTCAATGGAAATGGGATTATGTGAGGAAACAAAAGAAATTAATTTGTTGTCATATATTTTTTTTTCATCCTTTTCATTAGATTATCCTTATGAGCTAAAAGAAATTATTGGTTGCATATGTTTCGTTTTACCGCTATTTTTAAAATGGAAAAAAGCATTCACATCAAAAGCAAAATGTAATAATGCTTATCTCAAAATTTTATTCTAAAATAAAATGCCATAGTGTAACTAATTAATTAAGAATAATATGATGTGATTGCTAAAGCTTTATTTATAAATTAAACAAGAAAACAATTGTATAATATATTTGATGAGATGGGTATAAAATTTCCATGAAAATATAAAAGTCAGAATCTGAAATAAATAATATTTAAAAGGACTTTTGATAAATATTATTACAATATTAATGTTGAGAAATCTAGCTGGGGAAAGACTATAGATAATAACTGCTTGCCTCTTCTTTCTGCAATATGAATCCAATCAATTAATGCAATTGATAATTAAAAAATTCTTCCTTTTTGATATATACTAATATTATAATAAAAAAATATTTATAAACAAATAAATATTAATAAATTAAAAAAAGTTGAAATGTTAATTAGAAGCATATGAAAAATAATATGTTTTTAATCAAAAAGCAGTTTATTGTACAATTTATTTTTAAAAATACATATATTAATAACTTATTTTAAAAATTGCCTTTAAATCTTAAAAAAGGTTAATGATTTTTTTATAAGAACTTCCAAATGAACCTTAAATGTCAGATTATACGATTTGTTTTATTAACTTATAAAAAAAATGTACTTAAAAACTTTAAAATTACTTGTAATAATTTATATAATTATTTGTTTCAATCTCATCTTCAAATATATCTCAATTTTTATTAATTATTATTTATTAATAATCTCTGCATCAGATTGGTTTGTTTATGTACCAAGATAATTTTGGTTATCCATAGTTTTCATTAACTGTTTCGGTTTATTTTGTGCTCCCTTTGGATTTTGGTTTTTATTGTCACATATGTAATATTATTCACTTTCTATACGGCATAACTAAATAATGTATTATAACACTATGATATAAATTATTATGTTTATAAATTTCTATGTATGATAATAAATAATTTTAAAATATAAATCAACAATTTTTATATTAATAATTATTTTTAAAATACAAAATTATAATTTTTTTTAATTATTTAATTATACAATTTGAGAAAAATCATATTACATTTTTGCCTGGTCCCTTCATTTATTGAAATTTGAGAGCTTCAAGCAATTCTAAGACTACTGAAAGTGACGGAGGAATGGTATTAGTACAATTATATAAATAATTTTCATGTCAATTATTAATGTTCCATTCATTTTATGTAGTTGAGCTAAATTAATTATTAGGATAGTGACCAGTCAAAACATTAATTATTTTAGTTAGGCCTCAAATTTATTTCCTCCCATCTACTATGTTATAAATTTCATAATAATGTTATGGATATTTTTATTATAAATTAAAATTTTAGAAATAAAGAAAAAAAAAACATTAAATGTTCATGATACTATAAATTTTTATGTTATAATTTTATTATAATAAAAATTTATATGCAAAAATAATTTGCTGGTAAATCAAATCTTATATTTATAACAATATATTATTATTTTGATCTAATTATAACGATATATTATTATTTTATTCTTGTTATATGTATTCTATTTAAGTTTTCTATAAAACTTTTTAATTTATTTATTACATTTTGATTTGTCTCTTTGTATTTAGTTTTTTATTTTATTTATTTCGCGTGTTAATTAGGGTCTTTTTTATGAAAGAAAAACTCATGTAATTAAAAAAAAGTGACCTAATATTTAACAATAAAAAAAAAATCTTAATTCATTTGTGCATACATTAAATAATCAAGACAATATTTTATATATGTATATTAATTAAAATATATTAATTATGTATTAACTTACTGTGTTTACTGTATGGAATCAATAACTTAAAATGTTTGTGTAAGAATTTGAATTAGAATTGGAGGATGTACACTTAGCAGAACCTGGTGCAGCTTCATTTTTTATTTTTCATTATTTTTATAAGCACACGTGTCTTATTTTATATATTTTTTAAAAAAGCTATTTTCCGTGCAATTAAAATATATTAATTAAATAAATAATTTAATGCATTAATTAATTAATGGTCCTCTCTCAGTTATTAAATATTTTTTATTAGGAGGGTTTCAATTTCAACTCTATGTAATTATTAATTAATTATTAATATATGTAACATAGTATTCTAACCTTAGACTTAGCAAACCTAGGGTATATTTATATGATGGGCAAAGGCTAAGATACATTAAATTGTATCGTATACTACTACTTCACGTTATTGTAACTCTTCAGTTATTATATCTAATTTATGTTTTAAAATTAAAAATTATGGTAATTAAATTTAAGGATTATTATAAATAGGAGAGAATAAAAACAAAAAATTACAATTTTAATAGAAGAATAAAATGAAAAAAAATGTATTGTACATTTGAATGTACAATAATATAACCCTTATTGGCTGAACAATAATATGTTGACTAACGAATTTTTACATTAATTAATTTGGCAGTTTGGCTGCCAATTTCTTATTAATATCATAATTAATTTAATGGTTGTGGAAAAAATAATTCATTAGGGCCAGTGTGCAGTCGATCGTAAATGTAGACTATTAGAATTTTTAACTTTTCCCGTTAATTTTATAAATTGGAAAATATTATAAAATAGATAATTAATAGATTGACAGAAAATAATTAATAGATAAAACATTAATGTATATAATGGTTGCATAATGAGATGAGGAGGATTGAATGAAGATAGTTACCATACAAAAGTCATTATTTATACATAAGAATAAATCAATAATTCAATAAATATTAAATATGAGAATAATTTGATAAAAATGAAGTCATTTTCATCCATTTATCATATAAATAATTATACTCCATCTTTATTAAAAATAAATAAATTGTATTTTCTTTTGTGTATCGACTAGAATAATGACTGTTTGTAATTTCATAATAAAATTAAAAATATATTGGTTTTAAATAAAAAAAAAAATGTTACAATAAAACTTATCAAATTGAAATGATAATATATGAATTCACATAATCTCTAGTTAGAATGGAAGTCAACATTATACCTTATCTTCACCAACATATATATTGAAAGTCATAGTCATTACCTAAACTAGGTAAAAAAATTCAACCATGGATTTAATTGTTTAGTTAATCTATGAATTTAAATATTTAAAAATAGATATTATCGGATTCATTGGTTTAACCGATAAAATCTAATGCAATGATATATAAAGTATTAAAATTAAATCTCATTCACATCGGACGATGTAAAGAAAACATCAGTTTTTATAAAAAGAAATATTATATTTACGAAGATAATTTGATATATAAATTATTCAAATATTTAAATTTCTAGAAGACTAATATATTAATACTTGTTGCTTTTTGATGATGAATTAAAATGTTAATGTTGATGTTGATGGTAGGTAAGGAACTTGAAAGACAAAGCATATAATAAAAAATTAAATGTTTCAATTAATGAAAGTTAGGTACATAAATTAAATGCCATAATAATTAATATAACATATAAAGCAATCAACAGGTAAACAACGACTTCGACGAAGTTTAGGTAAATGATCTTTTCATTCATTGATTAAAAAAAATATAAAATTATTAATTTTTATATATATTATAAATGTTATTATCTTGATTTAATATATACTTTTTAATTAGCTAATAATTATTAAATTCTAATTCAATATCGTTTTTATTTTATATTGACATTTCAAAAAATATGAAAAAAATTAAAATAAAACAAAGATTAAAACATTATTGAAAACTTTCCATATTTTTTCTCCAATTTTTTTGGGGAAAAAAAATTATCCACAAATCTATAGGTGTAATTTGAACCTTAATAAGTTTGCAATAAAATTTCAAATAAAATTCTTGAATTTAATTAGTGTTTGATTGTGAACCAAAAAAAAAAGAAAGAAAGAAAGAAGAAAGAGAGAGTTAGAAGAACAAATTCTTAAAAAACACTCCGTTATGTATATATAATTAGTTAGTTAGTTAATTACTTAAGACGTTAAATAATAATATGAGATTATTGAAAGAGTTTTATTTATAAAATAAAAAAAAAGAATAAATTAGTATAATATATTTTATGACATGGGTACATAAATGCATTAAAATATAAAATGAATATAACTACAATATTAATATTTGCCTTTCGTTTCTGTAATATGAATTCTATTAATTAATACATTTGATAATTAAAAAAAAAAAGATTTCACTAACAAGTGTTTTTAGAATACTTATTAAAATTTTTATATTTGATAAATTATATTTTTTAATGTATTAAAAATTATTATTACTTATTATATTAAATATTAAAAATTATTATAAATAATAAATATAAAAAAACATGTTAGTAATATCCTCGAAAAAAAATTCTTTCAATTTAATTTAATTTGAATGATTTTTATAACCTCTTCATTATGGATGTTTCTCTGTCTTCATTATTTAGCTAGACTTTGGAAAGTTGAAATGTTAATTAAAAGCACTTAAACGTGCTTTTATGGGAAGCAATTTGAGGTAAAAACAAACTAGGATTTTGAATATTATTCATGAACAAAGAAATAAATGAGTGGAGATTTATTCATTAAAATCATTTGAATAATGAATATCATTGAATGGTCAATAGAAGCAATAAACTCATTCAAAATTTATCAGCAAACCAAACTTGGAAATTAATTATTTATTGAATCAATTAAATTTTCATACTACCCAATTGTCATTTTCTTTTTCCAAAACGTTTTTGACCCTTGAAATCTCCTATGTATTCATCAAGATTTTTTTAAAATAAAATTTTCATACTACTTGGTCTCATCCATTCATAGCCTTCTTGATTATATATATATCTAATTATTTAATGACACGTGTTATCATTGTATATTTATGATAAATTAATTGTTGTATACTCGATTTTATAGAATTTAAATAATTATTATTTTAATTTTAATTTTTAGGAGAACCGAATAAAGATAAAATAATATTATAAAATTTGCTTACAGTGTGTTCTTATTACACTTATTAAAATTTTTATAGTTATTATTTATAATAATTTTTAGTATTTAACATAATAATTAATGATAAATTTTAATAAATTAAAAATGTAACTTACCAAATATAAAAAATTTTAGAAAAATTCTAATAATATTTAAGCTATTTGGTATTTAAAATAAGGGTTATGTTAACGAGTGCCCTAAGGCACTGGTTAAAATTTATATATTTTGATAAATTACAATTTTTAATATATTGAATTTTATAAAAAGTATTTATTAACTATTACATTAAATATAAAAATTAATAAATATAAAGAGTTTAACAAATAACATAAGGAAACTGGCTAATAAAATTCTTAAAATAATTAATAATTAACAAAAAATATCAAATGGGTATTTGAGAAATAAACACATAACCTCCTACTAGAGGTTGGGTAGGTAGAATGGTTTTAAAAGCCTTTGAATCACTTAAATTCTCATTTACTAAACGTTAGGTATATTAATGAATTGGAAGAGTAATGTTGATAATTAATTAAATTGAAAAAGAAACCATAAAATTCATCATTTGACAAAGTGTAGGTGAATGCAGTTTTCAAACATTTATAGGACACAACCATATTGTTTTTGTACATTGCTCTCTCTTTTTGAGTGTAAGTAAAGATGAAGAACCTACAAGTACAGAGCCATATCCTTTTTTGATTGGGAAAGATTGGGGAAATTCGTCAGCAATTAAAGCTCATAGATACAAGTCACATTCGAAGATTTAATGGGAATTTTATTTTCCTTCAATGGCATAAAATTTTTTTTCATAGTATTTTGTTCCAAAAATATGAACAATATCTCTTTGTTAATGGATATTTATCATTATCTACAAAGATTAATTTAAAAAAAATAATAATAATAATTGAATTGGCAGATAAGAATTAGAATCACTCTGTTATGATATGAATTTATTTATACTGTAAAAAATTTTGTCAACACATGTATTTATCAGTTTAATAATATTAAAAATATATGTTTTAATATAAATTTTTGTAAATAGAAGACGTGACAATTGATATGACGCAATTACATTGGTGTTACTTATTTTGTATAATAATAAGAAGAAGAAGAAGAAGAATTGAAATATATATACATGTCACTTAGTCGTATTTATTGTATAAAAGTTTAAATTAAAAGATATTTTTTTATCTCAATGAATAAATATCTTTCTTCTTTAACTAAAAATTTTATGCCTTTGACTAAAATTGGGATTGAAGTGTAATAGAAAATTTGTACCTTGACCGAAATTGGAATTAATTGAATTGAATGTAAAAAAGAATATTGACAAGTGTCATATTTAATACTAAAAACGCATCATGTCATATTTAGAAGATGATAAGTTTTCTTTAGCTACAGCCAACTAACAATAACTCTCTCTTTGACATTTTCAAGTATGAAAAATAAAAAATGTGTGCTAAGGACTTGCAATAGAAGCCAATTTTCAACATCTCATGAATTAGAATAAATTATTTTTGAATTTGTTTGTAATTAATTTTAAAAATATATATCCCAATGGCTACTAATTATTTTTATTTTTTTTTATAACAATTAAATATAAAACGATACAACATCTCAATATCAAAAAATATATGAAGCACATTAATTTAAAATAACAAAGCATAATTGAATGTATAAGTTGAAAGAAGCATGGATTTTTTTTTCATATGCTACACATAAAAATGCTTAGAATAATAACACCAACAACATATTAATTTCTTCTTTTGATTTTATGGTCTTAGACCTCAGAAAATTTTAATTTACACATACTTTTCTTTTGCTAATATTTCTATCATTTTAACCCCTAATTCATCTATGATCATTTACAGAATGAAAGACATTGAAACATCAGAATCACAACTTCTCTTCTCTTCTCATGAATCAAACTCTCACATAGAAATATTGAGATCAATCCGAGGTTTCTTCATTGCCGGCATCGGAACAACCGTATTGCATCGTGGACATCTCGGATTGTTCTTCATGATCAAAATATAACACAAGCATCCGGGACACCCCGCTGCAATTGGGGAAGACAATAAATTTTCTTCCATCTCTTGGTCTTCCTTTGTGTCCTTGACCGATGAAGATGATGATGAATAGGAAGGTGATAACGGAGAATTCGTATTGCACATTGATGTTGAGAATCTCTTCTTGTTAGGCTCCTTTCTGGCTCTTTCTAAAGCGGACTTGACCTTATCAAGAGTGCAAACGCTTTGGAAATTGGTTGATGATGGTGAGGGAGATGAGATTAATTTTAAGTCTAAATTAGTTTCATCAAACAGATTTAACAAAGGTTGCGATGATGGTGATGGCGGGAAATTTAAATCTTGAAGCTTTGGTACTGTTTGATGGGTTTGATGATGCCTTTGATCCGAGGAAGATGGTGAGTTTGGTGTATTGCATCTTTGTAAATACACTTTCCCTGACTACAACAACAAAATATTTAAATTAGTAAACAAAAAATCAGTATTCTCATGCTATTATGTAAATTAAAATTTATCCTCACCCAGATATGAGTGGGATTAAAACTCAATTCTCTCGCATCACCATGTCAAGAGATTTAACGAATTGAATCAACTAGTGCCCACATGAAAAAGTAAATAATCATGTTTTATAATTCTATGATCGATCTCTTTGGTTGGATTTAGTGAAATTAAACACAATTGTTGATATAAACTTAGGTGAGATCAAAAGTCGACAAGAATTCAAGATCTTAATATAGGCAAAGATTGTTCAAACAAAAAAGTTCAGTAAATTTGATCGAAAATTTTACTAGCTTTCTGTTTGATTGATGGGAAAAGTTGGTGAGGCAATTGAGCGGGTTAGTACTTTTAAGTGTACAATTACCATGAAGATTAAATTTCCTCCAGTTTCTCAGCGACCAAACACATAATTAAAAAAGAAAGCAGAGAATTCGGAAACAAACACAGCACCAGAGAAAGAAAGAAGAAAAAGCAGATGAGAAATTAATCAATCATGAAAATTATGAAAATCCTTTCTTCTCAGTCGACTGTTCAGTGTTGATGATGGTTTCCGGATGAGTTCAACTGTTCAAACGCAACCTTGTTTTCTTTTTGATTTACTAAAGCGCTTACAGGAAACAAACAGCCCAGATGAAAAAATTTTACCTTCAAATCCAGGCGCTTCTCCCACCCACTGGGGACCTGCATGTCCAGGTCCAATTCCTGATACTCATCATTTTTCATAGCAGCTTCACTTCCACCCAGCAAATCTCTAGTAATCAAAGAAGAATTTGATTCATTTCCGGCTGTCCGATCATCTTTGTACCTGTTCATCACTCGGATCAGAGAGCTCACATCGGCAGCCATAACAAAATTTTCTTCTTCTTCTTCTTCTTCTTCTTCTTCTTCTTCTTCTTCAGAGAAATTGCATTATAAATGTAAAGAAAGTCACATACGAGAGGATATTATATAAGTGAAATAAATATTGTCCGTTACCGATAAATGAAAGATTTATTAATGATTATTTAATTTTTTAATTAATTGATTGATTGATTATTAGTATTTTAAAATTATTTTGATTAATTGTTTCATTTATTGTTGCTTATTTATTTGTGGTAAGTGAAAGACTAGGGCAAAGGAGAATTTAAGGAAAGGAAACGCCGTAGCATTAATTGCTTGGAAATACGAGTACGCATATTGGCTTGATTTTAGACAACATCGATGGTTTAACCCTATAAACAAAATTATTTCTCTTTAAATCCATAATCTAATTTAAAAGAAAAAAACCTCCCATCTATTGTATTATGTTTATATATTTTAATGTGCTAAAATTTTATTTAGTACAATTTTATGGGAACTTTTGATATAATTATACATAAAATCACTTAATTCTATAATTGTTATAAATGATTTATTTTATTTACTAATTTTGTACATTTTTTTTTTTTTTGCATAAAATTTTATTTAAATATAATTATAATTTCTGTTATAAAATTTTGTATTTTATTTAATAACTTGATATCGTGTCAAAAAAAATTTTGCATGAGAGCATCTAGGAATTACTATTTGATCCGCCTTTTGTAAATATGGGTAGTGAGAATATAGAAACGAATACTTAAAATGAATATATATTTTAAAAACGGATCGAACACGGATATAAAAAAATATTTGCGTATATTATAAAATACATAAATAAATATTTATTTTATCTATTTTTTAAAATAAAGTTTTTTGATTATTATTTAATGTCATTTTCATTTTTTGTATCCAATTCATTTAATTTTAGTAAATCATATTTAATAACATTTCCTTTATCAATTTTTTATATTCATCATTTACCTTGTCATTTACTGTTGATATTTTTATGGTGGATTTGGATTTTATCACGACTATAATATAAAAATGTTACTTTCTTTTTTTTTTTTTTTAATGCAAATTACTGGACGAGACTATTTTAAAATAAAAACTATCTATATCTTATTCATCTTTATTTTTAAATTTTAATTTTTAAGCTTTTAGTTGTTATTCATTATTAATCTTTTTTATGGTGGGGTTGCATACAAGAAGGGAGTGTTGCACATAAACAGCTAAATAAATATGAATTTTTTAGACGAAATAGTTAATAATAAAATTTTAAAAAAAATTATGACAAAAAGTCTAGAAATAATAAGTATTTTCAAAATTAAGAACACTTCACAAAATTAATTAAATGTGATTGTAATTACAAATTTAATAAAATTATATATTGAGTAACTATTGAATTTATTATATAAATTTAATAAGTCTAAATTCTAAACTTTTTTAAATGCCTTATTTATTTATTTACTTGTTATCAATC
>JAWDEX010000023.1:5706907-5741708 GCA_035221805.1 Trichilia hirta
AATTATTAGTTATAAAATAAATTTTAAGATATTTAAAATTATTAATTAAAAAATATTTAAAATAAAAACGGATATCACGAATATTCGTACGAATATAAATATTCATATTTTTTTATTAATACAAATACATTTACAGATACTGATGAGGACAAAAATAATAAATGGAAGTGAAAACAAATACAGGTAAAAAAAATAAAAATAAGTATAGATACAAATACACTAATATTCATATCTATTTGACAGTTATAATTCCTAATAACATCAATATCATATTAATAAACAAGAAAATTTAATTTAAATATAGCATGCATGTATTATTTAAAAAAATTAATAAATCATTTTAGTAAATAAAATAACTAAAATAATATTTTAAAACACGTGATATTTGAAAACATTTAATATATTATGATATGCTTATTTTCATGACATTTTCGTGACCTCAATTAAAGTCACGCAATAAGAACTTTTAAGTTATGATGTTCTCATGATTTTGATAAAGTTTGTTGAATTTCCTTTACATAATTAAATTAAATTAAATTTAATAATGAATTAAATGTAGTTTTTTTTTTTATTTTTATATTGATTTTATATATGTATGTATTTGTCTTTATATCATTATATATTTAACCCAAAGGAAGTTGTAAGCATTTAAGATTGCATTAGGAAGCTTTGAATACTACATTTAATAAGAGTGAAATGTTGAATTCATGACGAATTCATGACGTTTAATAAGAGACATTTTTTAAATCAAAATCTCAATTCAATTAATTAAGTATTTAAAAATAGATTTTATTAAAATTTTTATATTCATTATTTATAATGCTTTTAGTATTTATTAATGAGCATTTTTTTTTATGAATTTTTAATATATTAAAAGTTATAATTTATTAAGTGTAAAAGTTTAAATAAGTATTTAAGTGTTCTCGTTAGTAAAACTCTTCAAAAATATTGACTTTTATTTTACTTTTTTTTTTTTTTTCAGTGGATGAATATCATATAGGGATAATAATGTTAGGATTTTTCAGTTATTGTAAAGTCACGTGTAATTACAAAGTTTATTTATTTGTATCAAATAGGTCCCCAGCAACATTAAATATTTTAAATAATTATTTCAAGAATAACATGAAAGTTAACAATTCGATAGTCAATTTTATACC
Source organism: Trichilia hirta (assembly GCA_035221805.1). Taxonomy (NCBI): domain Eukaryota; kingdom Viridiplantae; phylum Streptophyta; class Magnoliopsida; order Sapindales; family Meliaceae; genus Trichilia; species Trichilia hirta. The sequence continues at coordinate 5,708,065 of JAWDEX010000023.1, forward strand.
CATCTCACTATTTTATTTGTACATATTGAGACACAGTTTTGAAAATTTAATATTATTTTATAAATAATGTTAAAAATACAAATTTATATTGAGAGACATTTTTAAAATTTTAATATTATTTTATAAATAATATTTAAAATACAATTTTTTTTTATAAATAACGTATCATAATTGTATTAGTTATATTTTGATCTAAATAATTTATTTTTAATAATTTTATTAATTTATAATGATATATCACCATAATTTATATAAAAAATTTGAACTTTTAGCATCACTCGTTACTTTTTTATATCCCTATTTAATTAACTTTCGTTAACTTAATTGAATAATCTTTAGTGTTAAGTTACATATCTAATATTTTAATAGTTAAACTTTTGTATTGTAAACTCACGACATTATTTCGATCATTTTGTAAGGATCACAGAGGTTAGGGATTTACATGATATAAATAGAAACATTATGTTCTTATGTCCAAACATTGCTAAAGTTTAGGGACTTTAATGTTATTATTCTTTTTCTCTATAAATGAAAATTTAATGCTTTTCCTATCGCTTTGGTGGGCATTTAAGATCAAATTCAATGCCATAATTTCCTCTTCTATATTTATGTGACCATAATAAATTAAGAATATTTTTTTTTAAATTTAATTTATTTTATTAGATTTTTATTAATAATTTTTTTAAAATACTTATTAATATTTTATATTTAATAAATTATAATTTGTAACATATATAATTTATTATTAATGATTATATCAAATATTAAAATTTATTATAAATAATAAATATAAAAATTTTAATTAGTATTATAAAAATATTAATTAACAAAATTTAATTTAATTTATTTTTCCATGCGTGTGTTAATTCTAGGCGAGAGGGAGATGTAAGTATTTAAGATCACCATAAAGTTTTGCATACACCATTAAATGACTTTTAATCCTTGAAAAGATAAAAAGTCAAGAAAGTCAAGAGTTGCACATCATCTTCCTTTTACTACAATTTTTTTTTTTTAATTTTAAAAAAACAATAAAACAATTAATTGCATACTGGCCCCAACCATATGAATTAATTAAACAAGGTGGGAAATAAATAATAATAATGCCTTGTTTTTCTGACAAAGGGAAAATTCAGCACTTGCCTTGTTCAAGTGGGTTTCCTAATTAATTTGTTTGGTTTTTTTTTTTTCTTTCAATCGAGGAAAAATAAAATTTTGTACCTATTCAGTTATCCGATTCTTTCTTCAAAATCATTTAGATGCAATATATTTTATAAATTCATGGTTTAATGATATAATTTTATAATTAAAAATACGTTTAATTAATTAATTTTTTAAAAATATATCATAACTTATTAGACGATCACATGAGAATTGTCCTCTCCATCTTTTCATCTTAGATGAATCATATCTTACATATTATCATTATTTTTTTATACTAACAAGTAGTAAAAATTGTTAAATATTACATTAATAAATGAAATATTTTGTTAAAAACTTAACATAAATAAATAACAATTTAATAAATTACATTACTTCTATTCATTTTGTTCTCGTAAATTTTGGTGCACATAGCTTATATACAATATTTAAAGAATGTCTTGCTAACGAGCCCTTGCAGCTTTTGTTAAAGTTTTGTTTTTTATTATTTGTATTAATTTTTGATATTTAATATAACAATAAATGACGATTTTAAATAACTTATTAAATATAAAAATTTTAACAAATACTTTAAATGCATTCATTAGCAAAATTTATATTTAAATTTTATATATATAAATAATTTTTGATAAATAATGTGTAATATTCCGATCTTGAAAGATAAAAAATAACATTAAGATAAGAGTATTTGAGTAAGTACCGATTTTTGATAAAATTTTAAAATGATTGTAGAAATAATGGTGAGTCTTATATTAAAATGAAGAAAAAGTTTTTAATATATATATGTGAAGTTAGAATTAATATAAAAACGAAATCTTTTGAAATGAGTAGAGGCTTAAAATTTCAAAAATTGAGTTAAAACGAACGATATCGTTGATAAATATTTAATCAAATTTCACACAATACGTTTAAGTATTAATTAAAAATTTTATATTTATCATTTATAATAATTTTTTGTATTTAATATAATAATTAATAAATATCTTTTATACATTAAAAATTGTAATTTATGAAATATGATAACCTTAACCAACTTTCACATAGAATCATTTAGCAAAATCCTATATAAATTAAACATATCATTTATACAAATAACATTTAAACAATCTTGGCTCGTCGTATCATAACAATGTATTTATTTTGAACATTAAATTCTGTTGTTATGTTGTGTGAAAAGTCAAGAAATTAAAGAAATGAAAAGTGGTGTCAGAACAGTTTGGGGAGTATTTAGTATCACTCAAAAACTCCTTTTGTAGTTTAAAGCAAGGTGCCTGCATGGAAATTTTAGGAACATTTAAAGAAAGGCCCAATTGTAATTCCTGATCCAAACAAAACCCAATTTTTACATGGGCTATGGCGACATTGCAGTAATTATAGGGCACAATTGTTCTGTTAGAAAAAATAAATTTAATGTTAAAGAGAAAATTTTCAAAAATGTGATTATACGGTAAATGATTGCTTGCTAGACGGGTATTAAAATTAATAATATTTTATTAATTTATATTAAAATATTATTAATTATAAATTAATCATTGATATTTTTTTTAATAAAAAATATATTTTTTTAAAATGTAAATGGGAACCACTCATACAACAAACAATTATATTCTAATACTTTTGTATAATTGCAATCTGCATATCTAGTTTATAAATATTGAAAAAAATTCTCCTACACAAAATAAAAAGGGGTTGGCCCATTAATGGATTCCCAAATCCATTAAAAAGGCAATAGCAATACGATTCCTCCAATCACATCACAATTCCACTAAAAAGGTCTCTGTAGGTATAAGATTCCTCCAATAACATCACATTATTATTAAAAAAATAATAATATAAGGGATATAAATTTATTGTGCAAGCTCTTGTGGGATAATATTGGGTAATTATTATGTATTGAATACTTTTACATAGATAAATACAAATTTATAAAAATAAAAAATTACGAGTAATATTAGTAATACAAATATTTTGCATAATAATATTATTAATAAAAATGTAAAATTAATATATTAATAAAATAAATATGATTATATCACACCAATTTGTGTACAAAAATTAAAAAAAAAATGACAAACATCGATTATAATTTAACAAAATAACAAGTGCCATTTATCTATCTTTCATGATAAAAATTCTTAAAATTTAAAAATTATGATAAATATTTTGCATTATTACTTATTAATTTTAAAACAAAACTATTATTATTATTATTTTGCTTTTTTTAAATAAAATAAATTTCATCCTAAAATGTGTTAATAATAATATTTTAAACGTATTTATCATAATTTATAAATTTTAAAAAAATTTTATCACAAAAGATAAGATCTTTAAAGATCTTTATTATTTTTTAAAATTACACCAAATATTTGTCATTACCTAACACAAAAATTTATGACATTTAAAATTATAATAGCACATTTATTTATATGTAGAAATTTATAAAAAAAAAAAAATATTTTTAATAATATTTATAAATCCTGTAGAACATATTGATAAAAGGTAGCTTTAGTGCGTTCTATTATATTGCAGCGTTAATATTTTTTTATTATTGTTAAAAAAAAATAATAAATAAGAACAAAAATCACTTAGAGCTTTTTATTTTTTTACTCTCTTTTCTCAACCTACAAATCGAGTGCCATTCAAAATCCTCGCTTCCTCTTTCTCTGCAAAGACCATCGTTTATAGGAGGAGAAAAGAAAAACAACCAATATGCAGATCTTTGTGAAGACTTTGACAGGGAAGACAATCACTCTCGAGGTTGAGAGCAGCGACACCATCGATAATGTCAAGGCCAAGATTCAGGTGATTTATTGTTTTGGTTAATTCTTTTATGTATAAGTGTAAATTTCTTTTATGGGTCTGTTTGTTTCAATGTGAAGATGATTTTTCTCTCGGAAAGTTGCTTCCTTTCTCGTTTAGGTTTTGTTGGATTTTGCTGGGAAATCAGTTACGATTAGGGTTAGTGATAGAATTAGAATTTGTGAATTAGAAAATTAGAGCTTTTAATTTCATGTTGTTGTGATTAATCATCTTTGATGCTTTTGTTATTAATTACGTGAAAAGGTAAATTATTAAATCGAGTTTCTTGTTTTAGGCTTGATTCTGATGATTTCTTTGAAGATACTCTATGATCATGTCGTTGAAGCTTCAAGATTTTGATTTTCTGATTGATTTTATTTGGTGTATGTAGGTAAATTAATTCTTGCAGTTTTGGTGCAAATTTTTGGGTTTCTATCATGAAGTACTTCTGGTTTCAAAAGCTTTCTCGTTCTATATTCTTGATTGTTGTAGCTAAGTTAATGAGCTTGGAGTTCCATGGTCGTATGGTGCTGACGGTAATTTATTAGACAATTGAATTGTAAACAATTTGTGGAAATTAGCTTGGAGTTCCATGGTAGTATGGTACTGACGTTAATTTATTAGAAAATTGAATCCTAAACAATTTGTGTAATAGAGCTATGGTTTTTGTAGCATCAGCTTTGTAATATAAGTGATTAGAAGTTGACAATGATTAGAAAGAAGACTGAAAAATATTAGCAAAAATGACTTAATTTTCAATATCTCTTTTGCAGGACAAGGAAGGAATCCCTCCGGACCAGCAGAGATTGATTTTTGCTGGTAAACAATTGGAAGATGGCCGAACTCTTGCAGATTATAACATTCAGAAGGAGTCGACACTTCACTTGGTCCTGAGGCTCAGGGGAGGAACTATGATCAAGGTGAAGACTCTCACTGGAAAAGAAATTGAAATTGACATTGAGCCAACTGATACTATTGAACGGATCAAGGAAAGGGTTGAGGAAAAAGAAGGAATTCCTCCTGTGCAGCAAAGGTATCATTTTCTTTCCTTTATTCTTTCAGATTTCAGTTACAAGTGTGTTTAACTTAAGTGATTCCTAATTAACTACTACTTCATTGATATTTACTGTGTTTTCACTTTTTATTGTTTGTCCTTACCTTGACTCAAGTAATAGTGGTGATGAGCAGTAAACCATAAGCTCAAGAGTTTTAAAACTTGTAGAGGCCTTAATTCATTATTCTAGCTTTGTGTGTCTGGAGAATTGATCTGTGCAGTCATTCAGAATAGCCCCATTTTGATGTAGCTTTAGAATCCTATCTGTCTATTTCTTTTTTGAAATAGTCTTGTTTAAGAATAGGTGATATCAATTATTTCATACTGAGTGCATTGTACAGGTAATTCAGTTCAGAATAGAACTTAGACTATGTTTTGGTTGAGGTGACAGGGCTTTGATGCTACAATAATTGTCAGATAAAATCACTGAAGGTCAAATATAAGTAGAAGTGAGTGGTGCCACTAAAAATTAGTATTTACCCAGTACTCCTAACTAAGTCTTGGTTTATTTTGGTGCCTTCAACTCAAAAAAGTTTCTCATTGGAAATTTCTAAGTGGTTAAATTGTATGGAATTAATGGTGTTAAATTTAGACTGGCCTTTTCATACAAAATAACTCGATACACTTCAATCGAATTAAGGTTGAGAATAAACTGACTACCATTGTCACTGAAAGATCAACATCTTTATGCCACCAGCTAGCTGACTAGCATTGTCACCAGCTGACTAGTGTTGTCACTGAAAGATTGACATCTTTATGCCACCACCAAAAAGTTACTTTCTCTGAGTAAACTTCTTTGGTCTTCAGTGATTCATAGGTGTGATTTGTGAAATAAGTACCATGTGGGGTTGCAATCAAGTACTTTGAAGTGAATAGAAAATTGCTCCACGAAGTGCTTATTACATCGCAGAGCTCTACTAATTTTCATTTGGACTAACAATGATACAATTACTCTGATTTAAACATTGCAATCTTATTTTTTTATGTGACTGCTGGTTGCAGGCTTATTTACGCTGGTAAGCAGCTTGCAGATGACAAGACAGCTCGCGACTACAACATTGAGGGTGGCTCTGTCCTTCATCTTGTTCTCGCACTGAGGGGCGGCAGTTTTTAGATCCTTCTTTTTTGCATGAAGAAAAATCTCTACCTTATTCAGGCTTCTTTATTTGGTTATATGGGACTTCATGAATTTGTATGAGTTTGAATGTGGTTTGGATAAACTTGAACAGACAGAGAACAGATCCCTAATGAATCTGTGATCAGAATACATTGTTAATTTTTTCTTGTTTCGCCTTAATATACTTTTCAGTTACATATATGAGGTGGTGTTTTTTTATTGTCTGAAATTTATATAAATTTAACTGAAATCTGGATCAGAATAACTTGTTTGTTTTATTTTTTTCAAATAACTGTATACTAAATGTTAGTAATTTGATACTATAAAATAAATAAATTGAAAAATGACATTTTGACGTATACACACTTTTGAAGTAATATATAAATTCATATCTATATTATATAAAAAAAATCTGAAATGTGATGAACACAATAATTTCTAAATGGAATAATTTTTAATATGTTATATTATTTTTTGTATGGTATATGAATTATTACTATTATTATTTTTGTTTAATCTTATAAATCATAAGTCAATATCAACTATTAATATTTAGGTGATATAAAAATTGTTTTCTAACATTATCCTGTGTACGTATAAATTTACTACAATAGTGGAATCAAAGAAACTAAAGTAAAATATTTAGTTAGTTGAAAAACATAAAAAATTCCTATTTTTTAAGTTAGAGTTTGCATAAGATCAGAATTATTTTTTTTTTCAATTTGAAACTGGATAGTAATGTTAATCTCCACTGACATCGCGAATTTAAAGTGGTTCCCGAAACTCGCCGCTCATTTATAAATCAGTCTCTCGCCCTAGGATCAGGGCAGTGACGATGGGGGTTACCCTCCTCATATATTTTTAATAGATTTTCAGATATAAGATGCAAAAACAAACTCCTTTCATACGTTTAAAATTTGATATTCATATCTGAGAAAAAAGATAAACAAACCCTTACTCCTTATTCCATTTTTTCCTTTGGAGTTTTATTTGCATAGCGTTGATGGTGAATTTAGCCGAGAGTTGCAATCTGGTATTATATAATTCGACGAGGGTGTGAATGTACACTGATGTGAGCAGTATAATCTATTCCAAATGATTTACTTTTGCTTTTCTTTTTGTTTTTCTACGCTAATAGTAATTAATATTTCTTCTCAGATTCAGCCCATTGGTCCTTGGATTTTCTTTTGCTGTGCATTATTGAGATTGGACCAGCTCCCCAATACCTGCACTGACTCTGCATCATGTTAATTCTTGTTGTTTTTATTTTTTAATGTTAATTTTTATGCTCTCTTCTTAGATTCAATTACTTTCTATCAAAGATTAAGAGAGAAGATAATTACAGGTAGGACGAGGATGCGAGGCAGGGTTTGTTTGATATGGACATGTTAAGAGCCTGGAAAAGCTAAAATGCAGAAAGAAGGCAAATGAGAGCAAAAAGAATAAACCAAAGCAGCGTAAGCCAGGAAACATTTTCAGCAGAATACGCCCTACACGATTTTGTGCAGACACCTTTTTCTATTTATAGAAAGGTAATGTATAAGTATTGTCGATTACACAGCTCATTGTATAACAAATTTTTGTGGATGCAAAGGGCTGAGCTGTCGCTGTTTTCTTCCCTCTAAGTTCCTTCCCAACCAAGAAGTTTCAATGCTGACTTGTTTTTCCACATCACAGCTGATTCCGTATCCATCTCAACATCCAATTTGGCTTGACACTCCCTATAAAACTATACTGTCTGGAAGACGTGGAGTTTGTTTTTGAGGAAATTAAACCTGTCTGTGGCTAAAGGCTTGGTCATTATATCTACAATTTGATTTCTTTATGGAACATATCTAATTTCGAGCTCTTTTTCCGGTCAACCTTCTCACGGAGGAAATGCATATCAATTTCCACGTGTTCGGTTATTCCATGAAAAACAGGATTTGTAGCAAGTGAAGCTACACTCATGTTATCACACCAGATTATAGGCTGATGACTGAGTTTTATCTTCGATTCGATTAACAGGGATGTCAACCAAGCAATTTCTGTTTCTGTGTCTGCTAAGGATCTGTACTTAGATTCAGTATTGAACCTGGACGTAACTCTGTTTTATCGAGTTCGAAGAGACCAGATTACCACAGTAGTAAATATTATAACCAACAACTAATGTCCTGTTTTCTGCATCTTTAGCCCAATCTGCATCAAGAAAAACCTATCATTTCCATTTTTCCTAAGAGTGAAGCATAAGACATCATTCAAGGTTCCCTTAAGGATCTCTTACACCCAATCCAATGTGCCTGTTTAGGTTTGTTCCATGAATTGAATTAACTTTTTGACACTAAATGCAATTTCAGGTCAGGTGTGTGCGGTATATTGCAATGCACCTATCAGACTTCTATGGAGAGTTCTATCCTGGAAATCTTTCCCTCTATCCTTGCTGTATTTCGTACTTCTGCACGTTGGTGTAGGACTTGGCTTGCAATCTTTCATCCTCATTTTCTTTAACAATTCTTGTATGTATCTGGTCTGAAAAAGATGCTTTCCTTGCTGATTTCTTTTTACTTCTATTTCCAGAAGGTAACTTAATGCCCATGATCTTTAAGGAGAAGCTATTGTCCATCTTTTCAATTCTTTCTTGAACCAGCTTCTCTTCGCTTACTGCAATGAGACTATCATCCGCAGACTAATTTCATCACCATGTTTCTTTCACTTTGCAGAACAAAGAATGAAGTATCAAATTTCAAATTCACAAAACCCCAGTCAATCAAAGCTTGATTTAGTCTCTCATACCAGGCCCTTGGTGATTGTTTTAGCCCATAAAGTGCCTTCTTTAACTTGCACAAGAAGTGAGATTTATTCTTGTCTATGAAACCTTCTGGCTGTTCCATTTAGACATCTTCTTCAAGTTTGCAATTGGGGAACGCATTATTTGCATCTACCTGCTTCGCATACTAACCATAGTTTATAGTCAAACTAAGAAATAATCTTGACTGTCGTAGATTTTGCAACTGGGCCGAAAATTTCTGTGTAATTCAAACCAGCAGTTCGGTGATACCCCTTAGTTGCTATCCTTGCTTTATATCTCGATATTGTTCCATCTGGTTTTGTATTTCACCTTATACACCCACTTGCTTCCTATTACTTTGGTTCCTTGTTTCGGTGGAACAAGTTCCAAGTTTCATTCGTTTTCAGCGCTTCAAATTCTTCTACCATTGCAGTTCTCCACTTGTTGTCTTTCAATGCTTCTACTGTGCTTTCTGGAATTTCCTCTGCATTCTTCTCTTTCTTCTGAGCAAGATAAATTTTGGATTTGTATATACCTGATTTAGATCTGGTGATCATGGGATGGATATTTTCTGTTCCAGTTTGAGGAGGATGGTATGGTTCTGGCTGTGGGATATGTGTTTTACTCGGTTCTGTTGCATGCTCTTCACTTAGGTTTGGTGTTTGGATTGATGTTTCTGTGTTTGGGGTGGAGATATCTGTATGTTGTCAATTTTCAGGACTACGGATTGTATTTTATCTATTTGAGAATGCTTCTTCTTAACCTGACAGAGAGGTACATTGTTCTGTCGAATTCTGGAGGATTGAAAGTTCTAGACTAAACATAAAATTCAGAAGACTAGTATTAGATACATTTACAGCGACTTCCTTTTAACTCTTAGACGGAGGATCAATTTTGCAAGGAAAATCACTCTCATTGAACACTCGTCTAGATATGAACACCCTACTTGTGCTATTCTTGCATTTATATCCCTTGAGTTTGCTATTGTACCTAATGACTATGCATTTAGTTGAATGGAATTAGTAATTTATTTTGATTATAGGGTCTTAGATATGGAAAACAATTACATCTGAAAGTTTTTAGAAAGCTACAATCTGGAAGGGTGCCTGAAGGCCTAGAACAGGTGTTGGCATTCTGTTAATGGAGTATATAGCTCTTTCAAATGCATTCCACCAGTATTTTAGCTGAAGATCTACTGGTGTAATCAATGTTAATCCTGTTTCTACTATATTTCTGTGCTTCCTTTCTACGCTTCCATTTCTGTGAGATGTACGAGGACGTGAATGCCTAATGTTATCCCATTCTCTTTGAAAAAGGTTTCCAGTGGCCTGAATTCTCCTCCCGTCCGTTTGAACTGTCTGTATCTTGGTGTTTGGATAGTTTTCTTTCTGTTTCTTAGACTGAATAAGAGTTTGTGTGGTTTGTGACTTCTCTTGCAGGGCAAAGATTCAAGTAAACCTACTAAAATCATCTACTATGCTCAGGTAGTAGCTGAAATCATTTTCAGAGGTAAAAGGTGCAGGTCCGTATAGATCAAGATCAGAGTATAGTATTTTTAGTGGCTTATGGGTTCTGCTCAAGCCATTTTTAACTATCAATTTATTATTCTTTCCAAGTTGACAGGCTGTGGACAACAAAGAAGATTGTTCTCCATTGGTTTTTTACCGAATTTGATCTCTAGGGTGACCAAATCTTCTATCCGGGGTATCTAACAAACTGACATCTCTTTTTAGTTTCTTGTGACTATAACTATTGTTTTGTGCTCCTGCACGCACACTAGCAACTAAGGACTCAACTGAAAAATATGACTCTGAGCATAATTCGTAGCAAACTATTTATTTCCCGTGGCTCTTTAGATGTAGCAAATTTGCGAAAGAGGCAATAACTGTTTCACTCATGGTTGACAGCAACCAAGGAGAAGTTGGTCGTCTTTCGTCCAGCGTATGTATGCTGAGATTAGTAATAAGACCATTTTGTATGTTGCTTTTGTAATCATATACAAAGGGGTGAGTTGTCCCCGCCTTCTTCCCTTCTTCTAAAGATCTTTCCAACTAAGATGTTTCAATGCTGACTTGTTTCTCCACATCACAGTGGATTCAGTATCCAGATCAGCATCCTATTTGGCTTAACTGTTAGCCACAATTATCTCGAAAAGAATAAGTAGGTGATTGATAAATATTAGTTGTTAAATAATAAGTGATTTTATTGTTTACTAAATATTTTAGTATTATTGTTATATTTTTCTTCAAGTTGTAACGCTTTGTATATATGGCCTGAATAAAATGATAAGTCATTGTTAACAAACTCTTTTTTTTCCTCTCTCAACCCTCTACTTCTTTTATATTCAAATTAACTCGTATTCGATTAACATGTGTAAATTGAAACATAGATTTGAGTATTTTCCATCCAATGTGGCCTTATAACACGATATTTGAAATTTCTTGCATAAAACATAAAAATTATAGCAAAAGATAATTGAAAAAAATTAAAAACTCTAATCAAAGAACTAGTATTTAAATATTTTCATATCTCTATCACCACTAATAACAGCGGCTAAAATTTTAAATCAACAGAAAATGAGCAATAATAATGTTTTAATTTATAAATGAACATGAGAAAAGTTTTAAACAAGTACCCTTTTTTTTTCTTTTTTTTTTTAAAAACACACACGAAATTTCTGATTAATTAAAGAGTGAAGGTAGTTCATGAGTTTGGGGAGGGTATAGAAGTGATGCCATCTGCATTCTGTAAGACAAAAGCGTTGAAACACTATAAGCCGTGCAGCGTACTGTCGCACTAATGACGATTTGCTTAAGTCATTTACAGATTCTCAGATTCCCAGGGACCAAACAGCTGGAAGAAAAGAAAATTACAAAAAATGTGATTCATGATCAATTTTTCCCTTTTAATTATTAGTAAACTTTTAAGTACAAATAAAGGTCTAATCCATACCAAAACCACGATAGTTAAATTCAATCATTTGAAAAAAAATAATAAATCAAAATGAAAGGCAGCATGAGATTAGTCTCCAACAACAAATTTAACTTTTGTCGAAAGTAATTTGTTGTAAAAATAGCTAACGATAAAAGAAAAAAAAAAAAAAATTTACCTAAATTTTTTGTTTATTTTTAATTTATATTTTCATTGTATTTTATCGTTATCTATCTTTGCTTAATTTCTATTTTTTGCATGACATCAAATCAATTGAATTTTTTTTATTAATTAATTATTCATTCCCTTTCTGTTAATAATAAACTAAATCACATTTTTCTTGTCAAACTTTAACTCTTTTGAGGAGAAAAAAAATCCAAACATTCGTGTGCTATAAAGTTAGATTAGCGTCAAAAATTGTTGTTGGAATTTCGTCTTTATTACAAATGCCATGACACGTGGCTCTGTACCCAGTATGACACGTAAGACTGTCGTCATGCAAATGTTACCATTAGCTTATGTGTATATATATATATATATATATATTCTCTCACTCTCAATCTCTTTCTCTCTCCTTAGACTTATTATTTAGGTAGTCAAATAAAAGTCATTCATGGATAAAGATATTTTACTAACTAAGAAGAAAAGTGTTGTTAATATTAGGTAACAAATGGCTAAAACATTATTATGTTAGTTTCCCTAACAAAGAACTTAATGGGAGATTAATTTAATTAATTTTTTACAATTTTATTTTTTGTTTTGGGTCTTTATCAAATGGGTAGACTTGTTAGACTTATGAGATTGCATGGGGCAGGGTTTGGCATATATAAAATTAAAAAATAAAATAACATTATTAAAAGTGTAATTATATTATTTTATATTTTTTCAAAAGGCAATGATTTGAGCTGGTGACCTAAATTATAAGACTTATATTTATTAATTTAATTTTGTGAGCTTCAATTCGTCCATGGAGTTTTGTATTTGTACGCCACGAATCTTGCAACATTCCACATGCTAGTGCATTAAAAGAATTTGGTAAGAAAATTTGAAACTAGGAAGGATTAAGTATATATGTTCTTGGTATAGATATTGACTAAAAAAATAATCAATATTTTATTATATTTAAGTTATGATGTTTGATAAATATTTTAAATAATATATATAAAGCATTGGTCATTAAGTTTATTCCCACCCCCTCGCCCATAATCTAAATTGGACTGCAAACCGAGAACAAAAAAATTTTTAGTCTTTTAAAATTGGGATAAATTTATATTTTAGATGTTTGTATTTTTAAAATGCTCAATAACTCTATATCACACTAAAATTAGATTTAATTAAAACAATTTTGTGCCAAATTACACCAATTTTGTATTTTAGAAAATGTGAAATTTGGGGCAATTTAACGATAAATAGCTCTACGTCATACTAAACTTAGTTTTGATTAATATAATTTTAGTGTCAAATTATATTATAGAAGTGCAAATGTCCGTATTTAAAAATTATTTTTTAAATGTTCGTGTTTTTAAAATGTAAATTGAAGTAATATAACAATATTTTGCTGCGAGGTAAGATTATGTGGCTTCAAACCATTGTACTTTAATAGAGTTTACATTATTCTTATAAAAGATAATCTGAATAGAGAAAAAAAAAATATGATTAGTCTTAAATTTAATAGAGTATCAAGAGATTATCTAGTACTTACAATGAAATTAATATTAAAATTATAAGCTCATGAATAGATAGAGTTGAAGTACAATACATATAATGTTGAAAAGGCATGATATATACTCTATAATGTACTTAGATTTCTCAAAAGGCATGCTTTTACTAAAATAATTAACGCTTAATTAGCAGCTAATTAAACAACATTAACATTACATATAGTAAATTCTGAGTAATTAATTTATTAATTAAGATGCTTTGCTATGCTTCAGTATCACATATAATTAAAAATCATATTATGGTTCATTTAGTTGTATCTCTTGTGTGAAACTTGGAGTCGTTGGGATAAAAATCAAATAAGAGACTTAGCCGTTGTAATTGTTACATGAATACAACAAAAAATTTATAATCAATTACAAGATAGCTTTGCCATCTAAATAAATTGTTTTCTTAGAAGCAATGTTTTTTTTTTTCAACTTGTTTACATTATATATGTATATGCATGTCAATTGGTGGCTGAACTAGTTCATATATTTACATTTGTTTAATGTCAAAATAAATTATTTGCAATTGGGTACTAAGATTTATTAAATATTTGGCTGACGTATGTTTTAAGAAATTAAACTAATGTTTGTTAAAAGTATATATACTTTATTATTAATTATTATTTATATAAATCAATATAGTATGATATTATTTTTTATTTATTATATTAATTTTGTATTTTCATTAATTAATACTATTTTATCATATAAGTTTGTTTATAATAATTTATATTTCTAATATTATTTAAACTATTAAGTATTAACTGAAGGAAAATATTGTTTCTAAAAATAAAATAAAATGAAAATATTTGCTAAATAAATAGTAACACCACCATTATATATATACCTTTTAATAATATATATATTTTTTTCATAACCTATAAATTTTAAAACCATTGAATACATTATCAAACTTAAGAATTAATATATTCTTATTAATTTAATCTTTTTTTAAAAGAATATTGATATCAAGTCAAACAGTGATAACATATAAATAATAATTAATAAATTTAATGAAACAAAAACAATTTTAAAAAATTCTGTTGTGATAGGAACTGAGGCTGGCAGCAAAATGAAATCCAAATTAATTATTGATAGTAAGTAAGAATAAGTGAATATTATAATACTACAATTTGCTTTATAAGATCTAACCTAAATTAGAAAAATAAAAATTAATTATTCAATTTTATTTAATCTCTTTGTCAAAATTTTGACTAATTAATTAATTAATTGCTTCATTTTTCTAGCTCGGTAAAGACTAATCAGCTAAGCATAACTTCGTAGTCTCTGTATGATAAAGTGGGGTGGCTGAGTGTTGAATTCTCATTACAATATATATATATATATATTTTCAAATTTGGGAAGAGAAGTAAAAGAAGTTGATGATTGTTGTTAAAGATTATAAATCGCTTTCTTTTGATATATATATAACAAATATTATCTATAATTTCAAGAAATTATAAATACTTTTCTACTTTCTTTTTTTTTTTTACGATAAATATTCCTTTAAAATTTGAAACTGACAATAAATACTCTGACAGTGTCTAATTGTCTGTTTTATAGTATAATTATCATTATATTTCTAATTTTATAAAAATATTCTTTGAATTTTGTGTTATTATATTAAAGGTATTTATCATTAATTTTAAACTTAAAGTGTATTTGTACAAAAAAAAAAAAAAATCTGTAATTTTATAAAATCATAGGGTTATTTGTGTGTGTGTAATTAGTATTTTACCATTTTTTTTTTCAGAGATTTATGACAAAGAAATTTTGATTTATGATGAAATTTTAATAAAAGCACAAGCAGGATTTTGGCAATTATCGAACCTTGGAATACAATTAAAGATAAATTTTGGCATCAAATTAACCATTACAATTATATTATTACTATCAATTTTATAAAATATTGTCAATGTAATTTAAAATAGTGTTAGGAATACAAATATTTTATATAAGTTCTTGATATAAACTGATGTTATATACTATTATTAATTAATAAAAATATAAAATTAACATAATTATTAATAATAAATGATATGAGTTATGGGATAACCAATAGTATCATATTAAGTTAATTATATATAAGAGTTTGTATAAAAAATTTGTATCTCTAGCATTATTTTATAAATTAATATGACAGTCTTATAAAATTTATATCCTTACAATCCAAATTTTAAAAATAATATTCATTCTAAATTTTTCATCTAAAAATAGATTCCAAATAAAATAGTAAGTGAGTTGACATGCATTTATTGGATTATAAATTTTTACAGTTTTAAAAGTCATTTGTCACATTTTTTTGACTATAAATACTTTCTATTTTATCTAGAATGTATTTTGAAATTAAATTTTTAAGATAGTAACAGTACTTTTTAAAAAGTTAATAAAATTAATATTAAAATTTTTTATTATGGATTTTGTAATAAAATAATAAACCATCTTAAATTGGCAAGAAATTTTGTTTTAGAGCATATCAAAATTTAAAAAGAAAAATAAAATATTAAACAAAAAAATTAAAATGATGCAAAATACTTTCCATGAGAAGAATGCAGCATTAAATTTATAGAAGGATCCACAATCTGGATGTTGGATACACAAGTCATTTATTGAGATTTTATTAAATAAATTATTATTTTTTTTATAAAATATTATTTGAAAATATATATATATATATATGACCTCATAAAAATGACAAAATGATGTCATAATAATTGCCAATGAATAGCTCAGATTTCAACCTGAATCGACAAAGACACTCCCCTTCCACATTTAACAATATTCGGTGATTTTGGGTTTGAACCTACTATAAATAACTTCAGGGAAACAAACTCAAGCGAATCTAAGAACACTGTAGCAGTAGAAGATAACAATAATAATAAATGTTTTTAAAAAATAATTTATGGGATTATTTTTTAGATAATAATAATAAAAATAATCTCTTTTGGAGATCTTTCTCTATTTATTGCTATATATGGGTATCTTAGTTCATGGTATGAGTACAACCATCTTTGCTCTCTCTTTCTCTCTTATTATCCCAGAAAGTTTTCCTATATACATGTGAGAAAATTTTTGAAGTTTTATTCAGAAAACCTGAATAGAAGAGAGATCAGAAATGGGGAAAGGAAGAGCTCCATGTTGTGATAAGAGTAAAGTGAAGAGAGGTCCATGGAATCCTGCAGAAGATTTGAGACTCATAACTTTTATTCAGAAACATGGACATGAAAATTGGAGAGCTCTTCCTAAACAAGCTGGTGAGTGTATAAATTTTATTTTCTCTTCTTTTCTCCTTACAGATTGTGATTTTACTTCGGATTTTTCAGAAAAAAAATGCTTTGCATCCACGAATGAAAATTTCTGATCCATCAGTTTCTCTGGTTGTAAAATTTTCCTAGATTCTATCATTATCATGACAGAAAATCAAGTTCTTCTTCATTTACATTCCCATTACTGACTGGGTTTGATCTTTTATATCTTTTTATTATCTTTCAACTCCGTAAAAACGTCCGAAATTCAAATCCCGCTCAGATCAGAATCGGAAAAAAGACTTAGTTTAACTCATGTTGGAATCTTTTTACCAAACAATTTGGTCCGCTGTTTCATTGCTTGTTGACTGTAAACACAGAGTGTTCACCTAACCGCAAAAGAAGACAAAGTTTGAAACGTTTCAGCCTAAAAATATTAGAAATCATTGGAGATCTTTTGTTTGTAATTTCTTACTATCTATTGTATAATGCATATATGGTACACCGATTCCTTCCAGGTTCTCACCATTATTGCCTTTGCTTAAAGGGAAAAATAACCCAATTTTTAAGATTTTATATAACCATCTTAAATATCACACAAATAGGGAAAATGACCTCTCTGAAAAACACCTCAAATTTTTCCGAAATAAATAGAATCTATTCTTCTCCTATCTAAGCTTTACACTTAAAATCTTTGCAAGTATAGATTATCACTCCGGTATTAGCCAATCACCTGCTTGTATTTGCTTTGATAAAAACTCAAATCAGACATATCCTGAAGTGTTTTTTAGTTGTCCTCCTTCTTTTTCTTTTTAAATGAAGTCCTTAGACATAGCTTTTGAGTATTTTAATTTTGAGTTGTCATCCTTATTAACTATGAGGTTATTTGATGGACATGCATGAGCAATAATTAATAGTATAACTTTTTCCTGCATTAACCTAAATAGTATAAACAAACATTAAATTTGTCAACATCTGGAAAGTTTTGAATTTTCTATAACTAAAAATTCAGGCCATTAAAGTTCTGAAATGCTTGTTACATCACAGTGCCAAGAATCTTCTACTAGCTAATTAATCTCTGTCCTTCTGCTTGTCTGATACCGAGATTTACTTGGAGATTTAAGCAAAAGTGCTTATGAAAAGGACTTTTCAAAAGCATTTTGAAGAAATTTCTTATGCTTTTCGCTGGGATTAATTCTTTTGTCAATGCATGCAGGACTTTTGCGATGTGGTAAGAGTTGTCGTCTTCGATGGATTAATTATTTGCGACCAGATGTTAAGAGGGGGAACTTCACTGAAGAGGAAGAAGAAACAATCATAAGGTTACATCAAACGTTGGGAAACAAGTAAGCTCAAGTTTATGGTTTTTATTTTTTGGGGGATTATTTTCATGTACTATTTAAACTAACGGAATACATTACATTGATTTCAGGTGGTCGAAAATTGCGTCTTATTTACCAGGGAGAACAGATAACGAGATTAAAAATGTGTGGAACACTCATTTGAAGAAAAAATTGGCTTTCAGAGAATCCTCCTTAACTTCCTCTTCCTCCTCTTCCTCTAGCACAAATGCGTCTTCAGGAAAAAGAAATGCTGATACCGAACTTGATGGACATCACAATTACGCGCTGAAGAAGTCTCATGAATTAAAAGATAGCGAGACAATATCAGAAAACGTAGTGCAAAATTCAGAAACAGAGGAATCGAACAAAATCCAAGAGACCAAAGAGATGAAGATCACAAAAGAAATATCGAGTTCTTCATGCTCTTCGGATAATTCGATAGTCTTAAATTCTTGCCAAGTTGATGCCACAAGGCCAGAAGAGCAAATCGGTTCATCAAACTTTGAGTTCAGTCAAAATTTTGCTTTTGGTATGTGTATGAACAATTTAGAAGAGGTTAATAAACCAGAGATTTTGTCAGAAAATGGGATGGAAATTCCATTTGAATCTGATTTTGATTTCTGGGACATGTTAGATAGCTTAGGACCATTCCAATCAAATGAAGTTGAGGCAAGCCAGAGTTCATCAAGTTTTGGAGAAGCAGGAAACAAAAACAGAGAAGTTGAAAGCAGGAAATGGTTTGAATACTTGGAAAATGAATTGGGTTTAGAAGTAACAGGAAATGAAAACAAAGAAAATTCAGAAAAAATGGCAGCAGAAACAACTGAGGCAGCAATTCTAGCGACTTATGAGATTCTGCTGAAACCAGAAGTTGACCCTGGTATCACTTATTTTCGACTCTGGAATTCTTCACCAAAGAGTTCTGTTTTCTGAGTGATTGAAAATTTATTACAAATAGATATCATTCTAGCCACTAGTTATAGTCTTAGAAAATGTCAAAAAATTGACTATTTGGGCATACAAATACTGTTAAAGTGTTTCTAACATATAATTTTAATGTTAAATTTAATTAGGCCTTATATATGGTGTACGATGGATTCATCTTACATTTATTTGAATAACCTTTTGTATATCAAAGAGTGAAAGCAAAATTTTTTGTCTTTCAAACATTTTGTTAGTGGGTTGTTGATGTTTAATAATTATTTTTAAATTTCTATTTAGTATAATTTTCATGGTTTCTAGAGGTTGAAACTCATATGAGATCACCCACTTGAAATTTAAAAATGAAATATGAATTGTCTAAAAATCAAACCAAACCCTATGGAATTAAGTAATAAATTTATTTTTAATAATCATATTAGTGTATATTTATAAATTTAAAATATAAAGTAAATACTTTTAGATTTCAATCCTCTAATTTTAAAATATTAATGTTTTCTTCTCACATTTATAAAAAGATTTTTAGTTTTCTAATTTTGTGGCTTTAACATTTTAGTTTTTAAAGATTTCATCTTTAATGTACAACAAATATATGTACGTACCGTTGAAACTATCAACATAAATGAAAAAATTTCAAAAAATTTAATGTTAAATTTGAAAATTTTAATCGATCACCTTCTGTCGTACAATTTAAGAAATTAATAACAAATTTGAACAACCTCTTTGATAAAAAATTAATGTTATAACTAAATTCAATATATTTATTATCTCTATGTATTTTGAAGAAAGAAAATTTGTGGTTCAGATGATTGATGTTTATTGATAATGAAAAGATAAAAAAAAAAATAATAATAATCAACCATATGTTATTATATGAATTTCTTTTTAAGAATTTAAATACGACTAGTCTTTAGTCACTTTCTACCGTACAATTTAATAACAATTACATTATTACAAATGTAATATTATAACCAAATTAA
This sequence comes from Trichilia hirta, assembly GCA_035221805.1. Taxonomy (NCBI): domain Eukaryota; kingdom Viridiplantae; phylum Streptophyta; class Magnoliopsida; order Sapindales; family Meliaceae; genus Trichilia; species Trichilia hirta. The sequence continues at coordinate 5,728,104 of JAWDEX010000023.1, forward strand.
ATGTATTTTGAAAAATGAAAATTAATATATGAGGTGATTAATTTTTGTTGATGGTAGACAAAAAGAAAACTAAGTCAATGATATGCTTTATGATTTCCTTTTGGTTTTTTCCTCCTCTAAAATTTGTAACCAAAATTCTTAATACCATATGTGTATGGTGCAACAACCATGGTTAGTCTTTTTCCCTACCTCATTTAGAGTCCAAATAAACTTCATTAAACCTTTCACATTGACAATTTTAACATAGGAGTTCAAAAATTCTGACTTTCTTTTAATCTGATTACGACTCTTGACAAAAGAAAACAAAATATACATCATAGATACCATTCGTCGCATGCAACTTAATTATAGGTTTGAAATTCGAAGCCATACAAGTCACCCAATAAGCTTAAGCAACAAAATATAAAACCAAAACCCAAAATAAAAATGATTGAAGAATTGATATTTGTAATTTGATAATTCAGAAAAATATTAATCAAATTTATTACTTTAAAGGGTGTTTCAATAATTATAACTAAGAGATGATAATTTAATTGGGTATAATCTATATATTCATTCAATTAAGAGTTTTGCTTAGAGCATTGGTTAACTTTATCATATTTAATAAATTACAATTTTCAATACATAAAAAAGACACTCATTAATTATGGTATTATATACAAAAAATTAATATAAATAATAAATATAAAATTTTTAATTTTCAAAATCTTGAAACTTTCATATAAAAGTTAAAGAAGACAATTTATGAAGACAAGTCAAAAAAAAAAAATTAAAAATCAACCTACCCTTTTTCTTTAATCTATATAATATTAGGTAATCTTACCTTGAAATTGATTTATACATGACCCTCAAAGTATAATAAATAAAAATTTTTAAACGTAGAAATTATGACCATAAATTATAGTTAGTGGGTTGGTGATATTCTCCACTAACAACCATTATTTATTTATTTATTTATTTATTTTTATAAATTATTTTTCCTGGGTCCCTATAGTTTGAATATTTAAGGATGAGGAATTTTGGAATTGAAAGTACAAAACTCACCGATTTTTTTACTTACTCTTGATTTGCCCGAATGCAAAAGTTAAATATGAAACAAAAAGGCAGCTCACAATCAATGAAAAAATTGTCCTATTTTGTTTTTGTACTTGGGAGATAGACACGTCATAACTACTCCTTTCGGTTGCTTGCATAAATAAAAATAAATCTAACATTTATTTTAAAAGGATTAATCTCATCATGTGAGATAGTTGGACAATTTATGTAATCATGTATTAAAATTGAACCTAATGTGGAGGTTACATGTTGAATCTAACTAAAGTGGAGGCGTTTGAGGATTCATAATTAAGATAATAAATTAAATATCACTAATGGATTTTATTGCATAAATTTACTGTTTAGTGTTATTCACTTATTAATTAAGTAAAATATTGTAATATATATAGGTGTGTATTTTTTAAATTTCTAAAATTAAATGAAATTTTGAGTAAACACTTGTATAAAAAAATGCCTCTATTTATTTCTCTACCCTGTAGTCATTTTTAAGACAAAATTATGGAAATGGGATTTATGGCCCATTTATTGTGACTATGGATCAGGGGGGTGTATCTAGAACTTACACGAATATATTTAGACTCACTCCTCAGGATTAAATATTGGCCCAAAGAGCTAAAGCTGGATTATTTAAAGGTCCAATTTAATGGGCCGGAAAATAAAATATCATCATGCAATTACCTTTTCACGCTTAATGGTTTTCCAGACGGCAAATCCGCTCGCTACTGCTTCGTTCTCCAACCATTTTCGAGAATCACCTTCGCGCGTTTCCCTTTTACCCTCTCTCTGTACCGTTTTCCAATTAGAAAAATGGAAGAAGAAGGAGAATTCGATAAAATGACCGATGGTTTCACCGGAGAACTGTCACCGGAAGAAAAAAAAAATACTTTATCTGAGCTGAAATCGTACAACTTAGAGCTTCTGCAACTTCTCCAAAACCCTAACAATAGCTCTTCTTCTCTCCCTTTACTCCTCAATTTCCTCCAAAAATCTTCTCCACAATATCTTCAGCCATTCTTAGAGTAAGTTCGTTGACTTCCAAACGTTATTTTTGTTAAAGTTTTATTTTTTGAAATATGTAAAATTTAATTTTAATATAAAATTTAAATTTATGTGTCTTAGCTACACGCTGTTCCCGTTGATGCTTCTGCTTGACGCCGCAGTTGAATGCAGAAGCGCTTCGAAGGAAGAGAGTAAAACGAATTGTAAAGTGAGCGATAGAGTAGCCGAAGGAGTAATCGAGTGTTTGGAACAACTTCTGAGCCAGTGTTTTTTGGGTTCTGTTGATCAGGTTGCTCTGAATTTAAATCAATTTATTTTTGTTTATCATCTAATTGCTAGACATGAAATAATCCTGGGTTCATTGTTTGGAGTATTAACATGAGGGCAATTATTTGCTACTGCAGATGGTTGTGGTGATGAAAAAATTGACATATGCAGCTTTGCTTTCTCCATCTGAGGCTTCGGAAGAGTTTCGTGAAGGGGTTATCAAGTGTTTCAGGGCCATGCTTTTGAGTTTACCTTTGTGCTCGGATAACTTTTGCTCATGTAAACAAGTTTTGGGTTTGCCTGAGCTTTTAGAGGGCAAAACCCTTCAAACATCAATTGTTAGAGCTACAGAATCAGGAGAATGCTTGGTAGCATTTTTGCAGTCACAAAATGCTTCAGCTGCTGTCGGTCACTGGCTATCACTCCTTCTCAAAGTACACTGCTCTTTAAATTATTTTTATTATTATATTTTGTCTATGATAACTGATTCATTTGGAATACTTCATTTGCCGTTTGTTTCGCTGTTTTGCACCCTTTTTTTTTTTTATCAAATTAATGTTGGGGTTTGTGAAAAGGCTGCAGATACTGAGGCTGCACGCGGTCATCGAGGAAGTGGGAAACTCCGTGTTGAAGCTTTTTTGACCCTACGTGTTCTTGTCGCTAAGGTAATTCTGTAGGGATTTTGGTCTAAGACTTTTGCTTTTGTGACGGTTCATATATTTTGTTTTCCTTTCAATTTACTTGCCCATCATGACAGGCCCTACACAATTAACATCTGAAGCAGATCTATCCTATTTTTAAAGGTTGAATTTTCATGGGTTGAGATTATTTTATTCTATCCTTGGTGTCGTTGAAGAGATGATTTGGGCTTCTAAACACTTTTAAGGACATTATCATTCTTCTAGTAGAAAATGTCCGTTGAATGAGAAGGATGTTAGCTTGTGTTGTTTGATTGATGAAATTCCTACTTTAGCTTCTTATGAACAAAAAGTTTGTTTGTCGGTGAAAGAGTGAACTAATTTTATTATGGTTTTCCTTTTCCAGGTTGGTACAGCAGATTCATTGGCTTTCTTCTTACCTGGTGTTGTCAGTCAATTTACCAAAGTTTTGCGTATATCAAAAACAATGATAAGTGGGGCTGCTGGATCTGTGGAATCTATTGATCAAGCAATTAGAGGGTTAGCTGAGTATCTTATGATAGTCCTCCAGGATGATGTTAATTTATCTTACCTTGATATCCCCAAAACTTTCTTAAGGGGTAAGGATTCTGAGAACTATGCATCTACTTCATTTCTGGAGGAACTCCGTCAGATATCCATTAAAGCTCAAGGTCAGAGTGCGATTGTAAAAGAAGATAATAGTGGTGAATTGGTAAACATACTTACTTCAAAATCAGGGTTTAAAGAACAGAAAGCTGATTCCGGGAAGGGACTAGGATCCTTGCACGTGGATCGCACAAAAGATTGGATTGAGAAAACCTCAAGTCATGTGAATAAGCTATTATATGCAACTTTTCCTCATGTATGTTCTCGCATCTGATTTGGTATTTTTCATCCTTAAAGCTATAATACTGTCATCCAAACCCCTTAAATTCTTTCTGTAGAAATAATCTTTCACATGTTTATCAGATTTGCATTCATCCAGCGACGAAGGTGAGAGGAGGACTTCTTGCTGCAATACGAGGACTGCTATCAAAGTGCAGTTTCACGCTGAAGGAGAGCAGATTTATGCTTTTGGTATGTGGGGTTAAAGAATTAAGAAATACACTAGTGCATTCCCTATCCATTTATATACTGTTTGCACCTGCTAAAGGATTTATGTTATATCATACCTCTTTTCTAGTACTACAACACTTGTTTTATGTTTACCCTTAAGGCTAGTGACGGCTATATTTAATGGATGTGTAAATGGTTGATCCTGTTGAGAGATTATTATGCAAATATTCTAGTAATTTAGGAACTTGTGAAGAAGTCCTCTGAAGTTTGTGCACCTAGGCTTCACATTGAGTATGAGCACTGGTGTATATTCAGAAATTTTGTTCATTGGTATCGGTGGTTGGTTTGATGAAGTAAATTTAGGACTATTATGAAAGTCAGAGTGGTATATCTGTTCATGAGTGTCGCAATATTGGGTAGTGGTATATGTGTTCATAACTGTCGGAGCCTATCAACAGCCTGAGGAAGAAGTGGATGTTTGACTGATTAGGGAGAACTTTCTGTTGTCACACAGGTTAGATACATGTCTGACCATAAAGGTATCTTATATCTTTTCCTTAATCGTTAATGTTATGTGTTTGAAAAAGGTATCTGATGCTTTGCCATTTGTATTACTTGGGTGTTTTAAAGTCATCTCTAGGCAATGACCACATTTTTGGTGGTGTCCTGCATCTAATCATGTTTCCCCTGTTGAGACCAGAAAAACATTTTAATTTGTCAAGTTGTTTATGAGCCAGAATTAGTTATTTTATTTTTGTTCTGATTATGAGAATTAAGTGAAGCAGTTTAATGAATTGTTTACTTTCTGTAACCGCCTGAGTATTTATTTTTGATGTATTTTTGTGCCACATCTCATACAGGAGTGCTTATGTGTCTTGGCTGTTGATGGTTATGAGGAGATTTCTGCGGCTTCCCAGGAGTTTCTAGAATATTTACTCTGTTTTAGTGGAAAGCAGCATGTGAAACGTGATGTTTCAGATATTTTTAGCAGGTTTGTGCTTTATCTGAGATTGGACTTGGAACTGTTAGGCTATAAGGGTACTTCTTCTATTAGAAGGTATATGAACTAGCTTATGTTTGCCTGAGCAGGCTCATTGAAAAGCTTCCAAAATTGGTGCTTGGGAATGAGGAATCACTTGCGCTTTCACATGCACAGAAACTACTTGTTGTCATATATTATTCTGGTCCTCAATTTATCTGGGATCAACTTCAATCACCTGTATGTGTTTGCTTCTGTTATTTTGCTTTGTTCAGGGTTGAATTATCTTATGTATATCAAATGAAATTTTTTTTCTTTATTTTTTTCATATTCGCCAATTTTATTTATATTTTTGTTCCCTAGGAAACAAAGCATGATTAATAGGTTGTAATATTCTGCTGATTAGGCGTGAATTCATACAATAGCGGTAATAATATTAACTGAGAAAGGTATGATATTTGGACTAAATATTGAAGCTGTTCCTCATTAGTTTCTAAATTATTATTATTTTTTTTTATAAATTCATTAGTTTCTAAACTGAATTGTGATATATTCACTTATTTATGATATCTTCAGCTTGTTTCAAATGTTACGTTTTTCTTATTGTAAGTTGTGATTTTATTCTATACTGAATAAGAAATTCACAATGCTCTCTTGTATGGAGTTCATAGGTGACAGCTGCTAGGTTCTTGGATGTATTTGCCCTCTGTCTTAGTCAGAATGCAGGGTTTACTGATTCTCTTGACAAGCTTATTTTAGCAAGGCCATCCTCCATGGGATTCCTCCACTCTATTGCCGAGCTGAAAGCTGGTTCTCACTTGACTGATTCTGATCAAACCTTCATAAGGTCTGTTCCATCTGGTATTTCAAAGTTAGCAAATGTTCAGCAGAAAATAATACAACACCCTCAGGAGACTGTGCAGAAGATATATGAGCTCCCACGCAAACCCCCATGGTTTGTTTCTGTTGGTAGTCAGAAACTATACCAGGCTCTTGCTGGAACACTCAGACTTGTAGGTTTATCTTTAATGCCAGGTTATATCAACTCTTGAAGTTCATTACTTTTTCCAATTGAACATTTCTCTTTCATTTTCTGTACTTACATCAATTGTCTCTGCTGTTCCTTGTTGCTAGACTTTGAAAGTGAAGGGCATTTGTCAGTTGTTACTGATATACCACTGAGTTACCTACGTAAGTTGGTTGCTGAGGTTCGGGTAAGGGAGTACAATAAAGAGAGCTGGCAGTCTTGGTATAATCGGATTGGCTTGGGGAAGTTAATGCACCAGGCTAGCACTGCTGCATGTATTATTAATGAGATGATATTTGGTCTATCAGATGAGGCTGTTGATACATTCGCTAAAATGTTTCAGAAGTCTAAGATAACAAGGGAAAAATTTCAGGAATCAGATGCAAAATTGACTGCAATGCAGTCTTATAATCTTGATGACTCTATTTGGAAGTTTAAACTGAGGAAGGGTGTGAAAACTCACTTGATTGATTGTGTTGGTAAAATCATGCATGAGTATGTGGCTTCTGAAGTATGGGATCTTCCAATAGATTGCAAATCTTCGCTTATACAGTCTGATGAAGAAGTTGAAGATGTCACTCTGCACTTTTTCCATGACACTGCGATGCTACACCGGGTATATGGATTTTTCTTTCCCAAATGTGCATGTACTCCTGTTAATTTGTCATTCTTGCGAAATTGATTGTCTTGTTGGCTTATCAAACAGGTTATTATTGATGGAATAGGCATTTTTGCTCTGTGTCTTGGGAAAGATTTTGCTTCTAGTGGATTTCTTCATTTATCTCTTTATCTATTGTTGGAGAATCTAATATGTTCCAACTCCCAAGTCAGAAGTGCCTCTGATGCTGTTTTGCATGTTCTGTCTGCTACGTCTGGCTATCCAACGGTGAGATTGTATGATATAATCTCTATTTACTAATGGACTCTGCCGTTGATGACACTTATATTCATTTTGCAGGTTGGGCACTTAGTCTTGGAAAATGCAGACTATGTAATTGATTCTATATGTCGCCAATTACGCCATTTAGATCTTAATCCTCATGTGCCAAATGTGCTTGCTGCGATGCTCTCATATATCGGAGTTGCTAATAAAATATTGCCTCTTCTGGAGGAACCGGTATGGGTTACCCTGGTTTTTGTTAGCTTTTCAGGTTGATTAACTTTCCAGACTTTTTTGATCTGAACAGAAGATGATAATCCCTTCTCTTATTCTTTTGTTGAATTGTTGATTTATCTACAAGGCTCAAATATAAGAAATATCAATCATCCTGAGGTTATGAGCTTCAGCATTGCAATAACATTTTATTATCGACAAGTTCAGATACATTTTAGTTTATTTTGTTGGAGGTTTTATGTCTTTTCTGTTTTATTTTTACATCTTGTTTTATGAATAAATTTTTGAATTCATTTCTCTAAATTTATTTTGCAGAACTTATTATGGTTCTTGTTGTCTAAAATTGTTAAATTGCACAGATGCGCTCAGTTTCAGAGGCGCTTGAGATTCTTAGCAGGCATCGGCATCCTGATTTAACCATTTCCTTCTTAAAGGTCATTCATTTTACCATGCACATCATATGACATGAATTCCTTACGTTATCATCTAATTTGGGTTTATATTGAGAAGTCTTGCCATTGAAATCATTACCAAAGCTGATAATATGAGACTTTTGGAAGCTTTGACAATGGTTTTTAAATCATAGAAGATATTTCTGCATAAGTCACTCTATTTTTAAAATTAGTACCCACTTTTTATGATTTTGTTACCTTTAGGCTGTAGAAGAAATAGTGAAGGCATCGAAGCATGAGGCTGCTTCATTACCAAGCCAAGCTGAATCTTATCTTATCTATGTCAAGTCCAAAATGTCTGACTCAGAGGATAAAGCAATACCAGAATTTAAACGGGGTTCAGGATCAAATTATGATAATGACACTGGTATGTTTCGCACGGAATTAGATGATTACTTCTCCCCTAGAATTAAAAATTTGTTTCTGTATATTGTTGGTATGCTGATGCCGCCTTCATAGTATATTATATTCAATTATACCCCTTAGTGATTTGCATACTGTAGTTGCTTTGCTCCCTAATTTTGGATGGATAGTTATGTTTAATTAGTTTATTTATCCAAAGTGACTGGTATCTGACATTCCTTGCGATAAAACGTAAGCTGCTGGTTATTATTTTGGTGATAATATTATGTATGCAGAACAATGGGAGAGCATTTTATTCAACTTGAATGATTCCAAAAGATATAGAAGAACAGTAGGATCGATTGCTGGTTCATGTTTAACTACTGCAACCCCACTTCTAGCCTCAGAGAAGCAAACAGCTTGCTTGGTGGCCTTGGATATAGTAGAGGTGCCTTTTCTATGTGTCTTGTTTTCCATGTTTATTCTGATGTATTTTATTCTATTTTTGAAAATGAAACTTGAGATGCTGAATCAACACTGAAAGCAAAATTTTATTGAAAAAGGAGAAAAATTAATGCAAAACAAATATTTCACGTATTCCTGCATAATAAGGGGAATACATATATATGTTTTTTTATAATGGATATTTAATTTTCAGGATAGCATTACAACTCTAGCAAAAGTGGAAGAAGCGTATAGACATGAAAAGGAAACTAGAGAAGCAATTGTAGAAGAGCTTCGATCAAGCTCATTATATCATCTTCAAGACAATTTAGAAGCTACTGAAGATGGGACTGACGAGAACAGACTGCTTCCTGCTATGAACAAATTGTGGCCATTTTTGGTTATCTGTGTACAAAGTAAAAACCCTGTGGTGAGTAATAATTCTTTTCAACTGTTAACATTTGCTAGAACTGAGTATGTGATTCTTGATTGCACCTTTTTTCATCATTGTTTTAACAGACTGTTCGGAGATGTTTAAGCGTGGTAAGCAATGCAGTACAAATCTGCGGTGGAGATTTCTTTTCACGCCGCTTCCACACTGATGGCTCCCACTTCTGGAAACTTCTATCGATATCTCCTTTCCAGAAAAAACCCAAGTTTAGAGAAGAAAGAACAGCTTTACTCCTTCCATACCGGAACACTTCCATCTCCTCGGAAGATTCTCTGGCTGAAGTTTCCAACCTGAAAGTCCAGGCTGCACTGCTTGATATGATTGCAGATTTGTCCCGAAATAAGAACAGTGCTTCAGCATTGGACATTGTCCTCAAAAAGGTTAGTGGTCTAGTTGTTGGAATAGCTTGTAGTGGTGTTGTGGGTCTTAGAGATGCATCTATCAATGCCTTGTGTGGACTTGCATCAATTGATTCTGATCTCATTTGGCTTCTTCTGGCGGACGTATACTATTCTTTGAAAAAAACTGACTTGCCATCACCCCCAGCTTCAGATTTCCCAGAAATTTTGGAAATTTTGCCCGTTTGTATTTCTTCTAAAGAATACTTGTATGTGCAGTATGGTGGGCAGAGTTATGGTTTCGATGTGGACTTTTCTTCAGTGGAAACTGTTTTTGAGAAACTCCATGACCATGTTTTTACTGATCAAATGAACAGTTAAAATTTTGCTTATCGATTCTTCGTAATTTTTCATATAATTTGTTTTGTCATTGCACAATATAATAATGAATATCATTCACAGCAAGTGGAGCGAAATATTTGAGATAATCAAATTGTAATGTGTAGTACAATTATCTACTCAAGTTAAGGGAGGGTAACGAATGTGCAAGTTTATGAATGTGTTTTCAATGTATTTATATCTTTAGTTGTATGTGGAAATGAAATTACTGTTATTTTTAATTTACAAATTTTCATAATATATATTGTTGTAAATTACCATCCTCACTTTTATTGTTAATGACGTATGAGTTGAGAAAATGGATAAATAGATAAATAATAATATATATCACATGTAATTAATGCACATATTATTCAAATAATTATTTATTATTTAAAAAAATAAAAAAAATTATCACCTAATTAGGATAATCCAATACTAATGTTCTACTTTTATATTTCCTTATAACGAATTTATTCTAAAATTTGACCATTTCTGCTTCTAATTTGAACACTCAACTCAAGCACAAGGGAATATGATCTTGTTAGTGAGAAGAAGAGAATTAATCGAAGTTCTTTTTGGCATCGTGTATGACATCTTTCTCGGCTTGCCAGCAAAATCGTTTTGGCGTTTCCAATCCATCTCCAAGTCTTGGTGCAATACCACGGACAGCTTTTCACTTGCTCACAAGCATGTGACAACACGTCAATGCCGTTACTGAATAACCTCAACTTCTATCTCTGCCCTGCCCGATGACAGTACAGGTGACGGAATAGAACTATCAACGATAGTGAACGTCCAATCTTAAAACTTTTTTTTTTATAATTTTTTTTGTGTTTTTTATTTTATTTAGGGGTTAATTTGTTTTGTTTTATTTTATTTTTCAAATATAAATTCATATTGTTTCATATATCTTTTTATTAATTTACTCTAATATTTTAAAATTAAATTTATATAATTTTAAGAAAAACTGTGGGTGGTAAAAATAAAAAAATTTGTGAAAAAATAAAAAAAATGGTGATGGACTTTGTCAATACAAATTATATAACAAAAGTTGTTACAATTAATTTTTTCTTCATGCCGTATAAATTTTTTGGAATGTAACAAAATTCAGGAGAGATAAACCCTCACAAACTTTATATTTGGTAACCTAAGAAATTTACCTTTCAAAAAAAAAGAAGTTAAAATAAAAACGTTTAATATATAACTAAACCAACACATTTCAGATTGACAAAACATAAATTAATTTGTAATTACTGAAATAATTTAAAAATTAACTTAGAATAATCTATATACTTAACAATTTTTTAAATTTATTTGAATTAAAAAATTATTAAATTTATCAATGAAGTCTCAAATATTCATAGTAATCATTTTGGTTAATTAACAATTTTTACTAATTTAACACTTTTAGAATTAAAACAAATTTTGTATTAAAAACTTAGACATCAATTATTGACATTATTCTCACGTGCAAATCTAAATTTATTTAATGAACTTGACAAATGAATACAAATGATTATAATTTAAATTTTGATATTAAGAAAATTTTAAAAAATGATTTAGATAGATTAAAATAATTTTGTTGACAAAAACTATGCAGATGCTGTTTTATTAATATATAATTTTAATTTTATTTATTCACAATTTATTACAAAATTATATTTGTTTTAATTGTGTTTTAGAGGATAATACATAAATATCCCATCATTCATTAATAAAATATTTTAAAAAAAAAAACTATTAGTTTTGAATAATTTAAAAAATGAATGAAGCTAATATTGATTATTTTAAAATTGAAAATAAAATTTCGAAAGGTTGAAAAAAAGAAAAATGAGGAGCTAGAGAGTAAAAGTAACCGAAACACTCAGTCGTTTTGGAGTATCGAGTCTGTTTAAAAATTGGCTGCCTGTTCGCAAATCGCAGACACCTTGTGTTGCTTTCGAAAGGAAAGCAAATATGGGAAGCGATAGAAAATCGAAGGAGAAGGAGAAGAAGAAGAGTAGGCAAAGAAGTTACTCTTCTGACTCTGAAGGTTTCGATTTTCTCTTCCTTTTGTGATCATATATTTGTATCACTGAAAAAATTTCTTTTCTTTCTTTTTTTATTTATTTATTATTTTTGATGCTGGATGTGTAGACGAAAGAAGAAGCAAGAGACATAAAAGTGATAAGAAAGAAAAGGGAAAGGAGAAGAAATCTCACAAACATTGTTCTGATAAAGGTAAAATCTTTTGTGCTTTATATTTTAATTGCTGCTCAGGATGATGTGTGAACTGAGTTTAACTTGATTTTACAAATTTATGAACATATGGGTTTGTATTATTGTTCCTCATTAAAGTTTGAATCCTTTTTTAATGTTTTCTCAAGAAATTTGAACTGTGGTTTTGTGTCTTTATTTTCCATCAAAACTGGAGAAAAAAATAAGAATTTTAGTGAGCATAGAATGGTCATGTTTTTCATTGAGATTTGAGTCCTGGATTTGAACAGTAGTATGCTTGATTGAATAAGCATATTTTTGGTTTGTGTTGGGTTAAGAACATCTGACGAAGTTCATGATGTTTTGGGCAAATTCACCATTATATCGAAGGAAGTCATGCAGAGATCAAATAAGGGTTTGGGAAAAGCTAGGTGAGATACTAACGGAATATTGATAATGATCTCCAATTTGTAGCTGATGAACTCATAAGAATGCGGCTTTCTTTTGCTGCTTTAATTTTCTTACTGGAAGCATCTGCTTTTCAGCCAATCAATCTGGCATCATAAAAGTTTCAAATTTATGTTTGTCGTTTACTTGTGTGCAGTGGCAGTTGTTGAGGTAGATATTACAGATGTTAACTTGATATAATAAGCTAATTATTATTTTGTTATTGGCATGAAAGGTGTTATAATTGAATTAAATATCTTCTTATGCTTTGCATAACTATATTCAGTATTCACATTTCATATTGTCTATTGTTTACCTACGTTTATTTCATCAGTTTGTCATTTTGTGGCAGTTGATATGAATGTAGAACTATTTAAATGATAAGCTGGGAATATATGGGAATTTAGAAGAATGCACGAGGCAAACTAATTTATTTTTTTATAATTAAAAGTAGCAATTTTTAATTCAATTTGTATTATTTAAGGTTAACAGGAGTCTAGCTTGAAGTAGTAATAAACATAAGACACTATTTTGATTATCCATCATTTAGTTTGATAGTGTGACAAATAAAGTACAATACTATTTGAAGTTCAATTCTTTTTGTACTAAGTATATTCAGTCTGAAATTATATGTTGTGCTGACACTCCATTTTTTGTAGAAAAGAAGTCAAGGGATAAGCACAAAGAAAAGTATCAGAAGGGCAATCATCACCTGGTGAGTTCTGTTATTCAGCTTTGATATTTTCACATGTTCTGTTTTAGGTTTGGGATTACTTTTACTGCTTTCTCCATCTATAATGTAGGCAAACCGTGAAAATTATGTGATGAAACATTTTGTTGACATGTTCAATGGTAATTCAGCCATTATATGGTTGAAGTAGAGTAAAGGCAAAAATTCCTGTTTGTGTCAAAAGATGATTATAAATCCTATAGATTAGTATTCATTGCACCCCTTTTTTCAGTAGACCGAGTTTTTGATGCAGGCTAAAAATGATTATAAGTAATTTGGCTTGCTCCAAAAACCTAGTTGAAAGTTTGCTTGACATTTAGAATATTATTATTCAATCCAAGTGAGCGTGGTCGGATGAGTCAATTTATGAATTGCCAAATGGATAGTTTTGGACGAGGTTTCTAGTATCTTAATTGTTAAAATTGTGTTTGATATTAAATTTCTCCATCATTTGTTTGATATTAAAAGTTTCTCCATCATTTATTTACAATCTTGTTGATAGTCTTGAAATTGATTTTTGACTTGCAGAAACATGAGTTCCAAGAGCTGACCAATGATGACTACTACTCTAAGAATAATGAGTTTGCTACCTGGTTAAAAGAAGAGAAAAAAGTATTTTTCTCTGATCTGTCATCTGAGTCTGCTCGCAAATATTTTTCCAACTTTG
>JAWDEX010000023.1:5760657-5777669 GCA_035221805.1 Trichilia hirta
CAGTTTTAGTTTTTTGATGCTTGAAATGGAGATATTATTGTCAAAAGGGGACTTTCAAACTTTTAAAGTGTGTAAAGTAAATTTGATAGGTAGGCTTTATCTCATGGAGATATTATTGTGTAAATAATGAATTTTTTGTTTACTTAAAAAAGTTTTGAGGTGTGGTTAATTTTAAAAATAAGGTAAAAAAATATGGTCAAGTTTGATTGAAACCCTTTAAAAAAGGATTAAAACAATTATTTTGAAAATAAAATAATTAAAAAAATATTATAATATTATTTTTTTTGCATTTTTTATTGAAAATTTTAAAAAGTAATGCTTCTTATTTTTTTTTTTTTAAAAAAAAGTAGCTTTTAAAAAATTCAATCAATCAATTTTATTTATTTAATTATTTATTTATGCTATTAGTTGCTTATGGTTATTCAATTAATTTATCAATAATAAACTCAAATTAAATTATTATTCTTTATTTTAGTTCATTAATTCTCATTCACATTGATCAGAACTCATCAATAATAATAATTTATCTTCAAATACAATATATTAATAATAATTAATATATTTATCAAAATTAAAAAATAAATTTTAATTTATTTTTTAATTTTTTAATATGCACCGGTAAATTGAGAGAATTCGAAAATAGATTGATGTGAAATAATAGTTAAATAAAGATAAATTTTATTTTAAATATTTTTTATTTAAAAGTATTTTCGTCTAAAATTAGTGATACGAATTATTATTGATTAAAATTTTATTTTTTAATTTAAATTTTAAATAATAGTAAATTTTAATTAATTCTCAAGATATTATTACTCAAAAATTTATAATTTAATTTTCTTTTAGAATCCAATTTTATATAATATTTGTTTGTCAATTTTCGAAGTGTTCCCAGTAAAGCGAATTTACTCCAAAAGTTGGGAACATAATCATAATAAGTTTAAATTAACACCACTTGCTTTCCCTAACCAGGAAAATACCCTAAAACCTCGTTTGTCGACAGTCGACGGCGCGTATTGCTTCAATCTCGTCAAACGCCATTAACCGCAAGCTTCAACTTGAACCATAAATCCTCTTTGGCTAAACAAAGAAGAAAACGGCACTATTTGATCCTTTCTTCTGTCTTTGCTCAGCAACTAAACGAAGTAGTTCAGGTGGTAACCAAATTTCAGCAACTAAACGAAGTAGTTCAGGTGGTTTCCAAATTTCAAAAGTGAAATTTGATTGTTTTCACTAATAAGTAATTTTTTCATAAAGTTTTGGTAAAAAAAAATTGACTAATTTTCTTTGCTTTCTCATGCAACGAATGATAGTTTACCGGATTGTTGAAAAACATGAATTTTTATTTCGCTTTTTCTCTCTTTTTTTTTAGGTTTTGCTCTTGAGTTTGGCTTGGAAGGTTAATTGTTAAAAATGACCGAAGAGAAAGAAGAAGTGAAGACATTTAAGGAATTGGGATTACGTGATGAATTGGTTGAAGCTTGTGAGAATTTAGGATGGAAAAACCCTTCGAAGATACAGGCTGAAGCCATTCCTCACGCGCTAGAAGGTTTTACAAGCTTATGTGTGTTCTTGTTTAAATTATATTGTAGTTTAGACGATTTTGGTTTGAAAGGATACAATTTGCTTTGATTTCGTGATGCAGGAAAAGATTTAATTGGACTTGCGCAAACGGGATCTGGTAAAACTGGGGCATTCGCTCTTCCCATATTGCAAGCCCTTTTAGAAATTGCAGAAAGCCAACGAACAGTGCCAGCATTTTTTGCCTGCGTGCTCTCTCCAACAAGGTATTAAACATGATTGTTAATTTGATGGAAGAACAGAAGATGTTGACATTGCAAATAATTTGGTTTCTTGCTTTGGTTATCTATTTGTCTTTTGCCTACTGCAGGGAGCTTGCTATCCAGATTGCTGAGCAGTTTGAAGCTTTAGGATCTGGAATTAGCCTTAGATGTGCAGTGGTAAGTGTTGAGCTGAATGCAAATTATGACATGCTTCATGTTATAGAAGCATTCCTTTTATTTGTGTATCACTAGTCACCACTGCTTCGACCTCAGTTTTCGTGAGTGTGTCTGCATGATGGTGCATAAAGTATTACTGTTGGAATTCTTATCTATTTATTCTATAATGGTCATTTGGCTTCTAAATGGCATTTTATCTTCCAATTAGGAGCTTCTGTGTTTAAGCATTTTGTAAGCCTGTAAATTTAAAGGGGTAATAAATTGATGGAGTTAATTTGGTTAGTAGCAATGTACTTATTTCATGGATTTGCATTTTTACTGCACATTGTGCAGGGAGAAGGAAATTTCTTGTTGAACTGACATATTCCATTCATATTTACTATTTTTGTAATTCATCTATGTTTGTGAACTTTTCACAGCTTGTTGGAGGAGTAGACATGATGCAACAAGCCCTTGCACTTGGAAAGCGGCCACACATTGTTGTGAGTATTCAGTTACCTCAGATTGCATTATTTTAGTTTCTCTTCTATGTTGTTCTGGGGTATAAATGAATCATTTGTGCATCTCTCTCAGGTTTTTTACTAGTGTTTCTATTTCTAGATTTCTAGAATTTGATTGTGTTTGCTGGTAAAACCAACATTTTTGTTATACTTAAACTAAATTTACTTGATCTCAAATATTGATGCTTAATCGTAAATTCATTGTTGTTGAACAATTATAGTGCTATGCTCCACAATTATCAATTTATCAAATAGATTTCATTTGTAAAGTGATTATTTAATGGTTAAGCAGGTAAATTTCCATAACCAGGCATAAAATTTTAAGATGAGTGTACATCTGTATAAGTGATATGTGTCAATGTTAATATTGGTTTCTGATATAATTTTGACCCCATCATTTATCTAGCCATTTAATACTTACATAAAATATGAAAAAATTTATCAATCTTTATCTTTAATTTTGTTTTGCGACACCTTAGTTTAATCCTTTTCCTGTTTTGTTTTGTAGGTTGCAACACCTGGACGTCTTATGGATCATTTGACCAACACAAAAGGCTTTTCTCTTGGTACATTGAAATATTTGGTATGATTTTCAGTTTATTCTGAAGTATGTGGTGACCATGTTCAAATCACAAATGTCTTTGTTGCCACACTACTTTTGCGTAGAGATTATTTCTTGCTGTATGAGTTGCATGATCTTTGTGCACACTGAGCAGGTTTTGGATGAGGCTGACAGGTTGCTTAATGAGGACTTTGAAAAATCGCTTGATGAAATTCTGAATGTTATCCCACGGACGCGGAAAACATACTTATTTTCTGCTACAATGACTAAGAAGGTATACTCATAGTGTGTGTTATTTTGGCAAAAATTCTATAATAATTCAGATAGTATCTTTCATTCGAAAAGTTCTCTTTTGAATTAAGGATTGTAGAATCTTTCTATTTTTACATTAGGTGATTAGGGACTGATGGGATTAATGTTTAGATATATTCCCTAGACTTTCAAAGAATATGAAATAAAGAAAAAGAGAAACGGTGAAAATTAGAAATCCATGCCTTTAAAATGTTTGATGGACAATGAAGTTTGATAATTTATTTTCCCTTAAATGTGCAGGTGAGGAAGCTGCAGAGGGCCTGTTTGAAGAATCCAGTGAAGGTATGTAATTCTTCGGCACATGACATTAGTAATGTATCTCCTAGATAATTTTTTTTTTAACAACTGTCTCTTGTTCAATTCATTCAGATCGAAGCAGCGTCTAAATATTCCACAGTTGACACATTGAAGCAGCAGTACCGCTTTGTTCCTGCAAAGTACAAGGTCTCTCCACTCTTAGCATTACAGTTGATGCAAATTTCTTTAAATTGTGAAACTTGATGCTAATTGCATGAGAATGTTTATTTCAATCTTTCAGATCCTAATGAAATGCAACATGTACACTAATCTGCATTTGAGAAATTCTAAGTGAATGCATTTTATTGTTGAGAAGTTTTATGACTTTTACTTTCCAGATGCTCCACATGGCTCTATTTAATTTTCTAAAAGAAGGATCCAACTTTGAAAAAAACTTTTAGGACTACTGCTTTTAAGTTCAAATTTAGAAAGTTTACTAGTACTATTTTGGAGTTTGGAATGGGCTTGCATTTAATCTATTGAGCCATAAAATGAGTGAACTTATTTTTCACTTATCACTTTTTTGGTATTAGAAAATGAACTTTATAATGTTAATTAGTATACTCAGGTCAAGTATGTGCTATTGGAATGTTTCGTAATTGACGAAGCTAGCTTGCATGTGTTCATTAATCAAGAATTTAGAACTGTTTTTATTGCTATAATTGCTGGTGTTTGATTTTCCTCTTAAATTTATATCCATTTGAATGTACTTTCAGGACTGTTACCTTGTATATCTCTTGACTGAGATGTCTGGGTCTTCAACAATGGTTTTTACTCGAACATGTGATGCAACTCGCCTTTTGGCTTTGATGCTCAGAAATCTTGGTCAGAGAGCTATCCCTATTAGTGGTCACATGAGCCAGGTACATATCCCGTTTGACATTTTTTTTCAGTTGGGTTTTTTCTAGCCCTTCTTCATCCCACTCGTTGTGTAGACTTGATCTTACTTTGTTTATTGGTATGTTGCAGTCCAAGAGACTTGGGGCCTTGAATAAATTTAAGGCTGGAGAGTGTAACATTCTTATCTGCACTGATGTGGCAAGCAGAGGGCTTGATATTCCATCTGTCGATATGGTCATCAATTATGATATTCCTACAAACTCGAAGGTCAGGCTTCTTATCAAAATGGCTGCTGGCAAAACAATGTTGCGTATTTGCTGATCCTCAATTTTGTTACAGGACTACATCCATCGAGTGGGGAGAACTGCTCGTGCAGGACGATCTGGCGTTGCAATTTCACTCGTGAATCAGTATGAGTTGGAATGGTATTTGCAGATAGAGAAGCTTATTGGTAGGCTGTACATTCTTTACTCCATATATGTAATGTGTATGAAAAAGTCCACGAGACTAAACATTTTATCCTGTTTCAGGCAAAAAGTTACCTGAGTTACCTGCTGAAGAAGAAGAAGTACTGCTAGTGTTGGAACGTGTGACAGAAGCCAAAAGAATATCCCAAATGGTATCAAAATCAAGAAAGAAATCTTACACTTTGTTCCTTTTTATTTTTCTGTTTCTGTTTGTTAATCTGATCATTCATTTTAACCAAAATTTCTTCAGACAATTAAAGAATCCGGAGGCAAGAAGAGGCGGAAAGGAGGGGACGATGATGACGACATTGAGAGACAATTAGGTATCAACAAGAAGAAACCGTTCAAGAAGAGATGATGATATTACTACTTCTTTGCATATGTAATTGAATGATTATTAGATTCTAATATTGTTTAGAAATAGAAAACGAATATTTACCATTACAATTTTGGTGAAGGGAATAAGGCATTTCTGTGAGAGTAATGCAATTGTGATATTCATATTTTTAAATGGTTTCTTGTTTTATTAAGTGAACATTATTGGTCATGATTATCAGTATTTTAATATGTTAAATAAAACTTCCCAATCTTATTTTAAATTTATTTTTGTTTTCTAAACGATACTGTCGTGTTAACGTGTTATGATTGCCTTCGAGGTTTGGGTAGAATTATTTTCTTCGTAAGTTCAACTGGGACTTTTTTTTATTTTTACTAATAAAAAATTCCATTATTAATTAAATTAATTTAACACAATTTATTAAATAATACATAATAATTATTTTTATTCAGAAAAACAAAAAACAAAAAACAAAGTATTTTCATGATATACGTACGTACTGCAGGTATAAGGGAGACAGAAAAACAGGCATAAATTATATAAGCAGAAACTGTGTATGCAAACGCAAACCCCCTTCAAAAGTTTAATTTATATAAAATTTCCTTAAGTCAGTGATAATTTACTGATTCTACGATTCTCAATCTACCATGGAATCAAGACAACGCTATCTTTTTGCCACTTTGCGGAGGTTCCTCTCCCTGTCCAAATTTCGACTACCAGTGCACTCCATATTCTACATTACTGTCAAGTTCGCCACCTATTCGACGATATGCCAAGCCCACGGGGTTGAAGAACCAACAGAAGAAGAAGGTTGTATTGACAATCATCCGAAGAACTCTTCGGATGTTTTCAAGAAGTGGGGTTGTAGTGATACAGATATTTCAAATATTTTCACGCGTCGGCCTTCATTACGCAAGGCGAGCATCGTTAATCTTCAATCCAAGCTCAATATATTAAGTGGGTTAGGCATTCGTTCGTCTGATCTTGTTAAGATTATTAACTGTCGCCCGCGTTTTCTTAGTTGTCGTATTAACTGTTCTCTTGATGAACGGCTTGATTACTTGACTAAGTTGTTTGGTTCGAGGGAAATGTTGTGTAAAGCCATTGTTAGGAATCCTTCGCTCTTGACTTATGATTTGAATGACATGATTAAACCCACCATTGCTTTGTATGAACAATTGGGTTTGAGTAGAGAAAATTTGATTCCTATGTTGTTATCAAGGCCTACTTTGATTCCTCGGACTTCATTGAATGATCAAAAGATGGAATTTATACAAAGAACGGGTGTTTCGAAGGAGTCGAAGATGTATAAATATGTTGTTGCTCTCATTGCTATTTCAAGAATCGAAACAATCATAGAGAAAGTAGCAAATTTGGAGAAGTTTGGCATTTCGGAAGATGAAATTTGGTCCCTTTTCGGAAGGTCTCCGCTTCTTTTAACATTATCAGTTGACAAGGTTCAAAGGAACATGACTTTTGTGGTGGGCACAATGAAGATGCCTGCAAATGTGATTCTTAAGCAACCATTTTTTCTGTTAAATAATCTTGAAACTCTGTTGAAGCCACGGTATCTTCTTGGGGTCAAGATTCAGGACATGGGTCTGTACCCGCAAATTAAGGGACGTGCTGCATTGTTGAGGGCGTTGAGGATGACAGAAAAGCGATTTTTGGAAGCGTTTGTTCATTGTCATCCAGAGGATGTTGCTGACGAGTTGATGGAGGTCTATAGAAATGCAAAATGCATCAAACGACTAGCAGAAAACTCGAAGAAGAACGTCCATAAGGGATTTCCTTTCTGAAATTTTTAGTCTTTCATAATCATTTTTTCTTGGAACAAATATATTAATTACTTGAATCAGACGTTTTTCAATTTTAATTCCATTGCAATAAGTTCTAGTTGTTTGCCACTGACATTTGTTGTTGTAACCCATAATGTATTTTGTTTTCTCATGATTAATGCTAAGAACTTTGAGCTTTTCTGATCTGACTTAAAAGGGGCTTGCATATGTATTGACGTTATAATGTATATATATTGAATCTAGTGTATACCCTCGTAGATAATTTACTAATAACGATCCGGGAACCATTCATTTGCACGATATCCGGTGCTATATAGCTGGTCTTTGATGTCTCTTTTAGATTCATGTCCACATATCTGTGCTTTTGTGTCCGCTGCCTTGTATAAAATCTGATTGAGATGTTTGGACCGTTAACAATGACTTGTATTCAAACATGTGATGCAGTTGCCTTTTGGCTTTGATGCTTAGAACCTTGGTCAAAGAGCCATTCCAATTACTTAGGTATATAAGCTATGCTTATGTTTGTATTATCCTTGTTTTACCCTTCTTTTTCCCTTAGTTATATTTAGTACTTGCTCTTTCATCCATGGAATATGTCCGTGGAATGTGCGTTGCTTGTGGCAGTCTAGAAAACTTGGGTCTCGAATAAGTTTTAAGTTTGGAGAGTGTGACATTATCTTCACCGATGTAGCAAGCTAAGGGCTAGATTTCCATGGTATTTCGTGGGCCAAAAATGAGGATACATTCTGGGAAACTGGAAGGGCCTGAAGTGGCTGGAAGAGAAGTGTTTGACCTCCCCTTACACTCAAGATTGAAGGGAAATAAAAAGTGCTCGAAAAACAAACCATAAGGTCAGGCTTCCTATCTTGACTGATGTTGCAAGTAGATGACTTTATATATCTTATTAGTATTTCATGTCTTTTCTCTTAGTATATCCCGATATGTAGCTCAGTGACGTTACAATACCTTCACGAATTTGACGTGTTATAAATTCAATGATATTTCATTTTCGTGGATTGAGCTTTTGTGTATCATCTGTTTAAAATGTTTGCTCTGGATTATTCTCTACCAATTCTCCTTTTTATTTCTTTTGGTGAAATCAGTGTCATTAGATTATGCAGGTTCGGAGAAACACTAATCTCACTGTGTGCATGTTGAAGCTTCCTTCAACTGTCGAAGTGATTTTTGAGCATCTACTTTTGCTTTTCAGTAATCTTGAAGCTGTGGTAATTAAAGCCATGGTTGCATTTTGTGGCGGAGATTCAGGAAATGAGCCTGTTTCCCGGAAATTAAAGGATGTGCTGCAATGTTGACAGCGCTGAGGATGAAACCAAATCAATTCTTGAAAGCGTTTCTTCGTTGTCATCAACTGGCCACAGCATGTTGCTGATGGATGGAGGTTAACAGAGATGCAAAGGGCACCGAAATATTGACTGAAACCTCAGAAGAACGCACCAAAGGATTTCCTATGAAGATTATTTTCAATGTTTTATATGGAATTTTTGGAATGACTCAATCTTATTCATTTCAAGATGAACCAAGATCAATTTCATATAATTATTTACAACTGTTATTGTGGTGCTTAATGATGTTATTTTTCTCATGATTAGAAATATATTGAATGTTATTTTAAATTTTTTCTCATTTATTTTTGTGACTATTGTAAGTGATTAATTTTAACAAATAAAAGTAGTTCTATCAAAAGGATGGTTTTCATACACGTCCAATAAAATCTTATGATCATAATAATAATAATAATAATTTGTAAGTAGGAGAAAATTTAATATATGTAATATACTTTCATTGTATAAACCACTTCAAAACTCCATAAATATGTCATTTGATTTAAATGAACAATCTCAAAAAAATTATAAAAAATTATTTATGAATTAATTTTTTTTTAAATTTATTCATCAAATTTTAATAATTTTTTATCAATAAAAAAGATAAAATATATGACAATAATATAATTGTATCATATATATCTATATCTATCTATCTATATTATTTTATTAAATTAAACAATTGTATTTTTCAAAATTTTTTATTATATGATACTTGGGGAAATTACATCGGTCTCCTTCTCGCTTCCCAACCATTTTCTCCTGACTTCCATTTCTGTAGCAAAGCGATAGTGGTGATATTCGTCATCAACTCATCAATACACCAACAGTCACTCAAAGAAACAAGCGTTTGTGTCTATTGTTGGCTTCATTAGCTCGAGGTTTAGACACAAAAATAACATTTTTCTCAAAAATATTGCACCAAATTTTTTTCTTTTCTATATGGTCCTCTGAGTAGATGGCATCTACCTTTTTCGCTAGAGCTTTCGTGGGTCACCGCTTGATTCGCTCCTCTTCTCTCTTGCATAAGGCCCAAATTTTCACTTCTCTTTTCAATGTAAGTTCCAAAAATATTTGATTGATTTTGCGGTGGTCTTTGTGTGTTTTGCTGTTTTCTGCTTGTTTTGACTGGTTTGCTATGTGGATTTTTTCATTTTTGGTGCATGTTCATGAAAAATCGATTTTGTTTAGTAGAGTTTCTGTTTTCGTTGGGGCCTCTTTACTTCTCCATTCAATGTAATTTTCAAATATAATACATGAGTCTGTCTGGATTTTCATTAATTTGATTGAATTTTTTTTTTTTTTTTCGTGTGTGTGTTTTGCTGTTTTTCTTTTTTCTGGTTTTACTTCGTGAGCACTTTTTTGGTGCTTGTACTTAAAAAATTCGATTTGGGATACTAGAGTTGTTTCAGTTGAGGTCTTTTGTATGAGAAATGGGACTTTGAACAGTAAGTGTGGCTTTGATGACTTTTTTTAACTTCAGTTGATTGACTTCCTGGTTTGAAATTTCATTTGTACTTGTTAGCTAAGGTTTGTAATCCAGTAGTGATCAGATTTATGTTGTTAACTTTGTGGACGCAAAACCTATGGATGTTTTTGATGCTAACAGTTCAAGGATGTTAGTTTTTGCTGAATTTAGAAGTTGAAATTTACCCCTAAATAACTGAACTTTGTGACTATAGGATATCTGGTCAAAAATCAGCTTGCTAATTGTAGCCAGTTTAAGTTGAAACACATTTTTATTCATTTGATACACTTACCGATTGTATCCTTCTCTTCTACAATCTTACTTTGTGCAGAAGAGACCATTTTACTCAAAGCCAGACCTCAACAGTAGAGCATATAAAACATCATATAGTCAGGTTTCTCATGTTATGGTCTCCTCAGTAGTTGGTAAGAGAGCTGATTATTCAACGTTATCTGTGTCCACCAGTGAACCTGTTGTTTCTGTTGATTGGCTCCATGCTAATCTCAGGGAACCTGATATGAAGGTATATATGCTTTGGCACATTCATTTTATTTTATTTTTTTTATTTTTAACATTTTGTTGAAAGTCAAATATGGGGAATGAACTTTTATTATCACGTATGAAATAATGGATTTAATGAATTAGCCACACTATTTTCAGAAACATACATGTTGATAGTTCTATAATTGTTTATATTGTATTTAATCCAGGTTTTGGATGCATCCTGGTACATGCCAGATGAACAGAGGAATCCAATTCAAGAGTATCAGGTGCTGTCTATGAATTCGTTTGAATCTATTTTAATTCGAGCATTCAAAAGGCAATGTAGATAATTGTGCATGTTGGTTTTTCATTCAAATTGTGAATGGATTTTTGTTGTCATATCACCTGAGAAGTTGTGATTGTTGCATTCTTTAATCTTTATCTTGTATGAACTTTAGGATTTCTTTTGGACTCTTTCAGTGTTCTCAATTCCCATCCATTTTACTTTGCTGACATTCTTCCTTTTCCACCTGCAACCACTGCAAGCAGGTTGCTCACATTCCAGGTGCCCTTTTCTTTGACGTGGATGGCATAGCAGATCGAACTACAAATGTCAGTGTCCTTCTTTCCTTACTGTTTCTTATTAACAACATGTATATTGTATGGAAGTTTGCGTATGTCATCTGGTGTAAAACTCAAACTTCTAGATTAATTTATCATCATAATATTGTATATCAGCTGCCACACATGTTGCCTTCAGAGGAAGGTTTTGCCGCTGCTGTGTCTGCTCTTGGTATCCAGAATAAAGATGGGTTGGTTGTTTATGATGGGAAAGGAATTTTTAGTGCTGCTCGTGTCTGGTGGTGAGTTACATACTTCACTGGATCTTGGTACGTATGGTACTTTTGTAGAAAGAACTAATTGACAATATCCTGTTTATCACATTAAAAAGGATGTTTCGAGTCTTCGGGCATGACAGAGTCTGGGTTTTAGATGGAGGCCTGCCAAGATGGCGTGCTTCTGGGTATGACGTTGAATCTAGTGCTTCTGGAGATGCTATTTTGAAAGCTAGTGCTGCAAGTGAGGCCATAGAGAAAGTATATCAGGGACAGGCGGTTAGTTCGTAATTTTAACCTAGTTATGCGATAGCTATTGATGTGTGGGGCTGAAGCTTAGATGATGAACTACTCTTTCTTTGTATAATTATGAATTGACCAGTACATTCCACTTTTTAGATCCATTAGGCAATATATTTTCTATTTTTCATTCTTGTTGGCCATGATTCCAATCACACGTATTTCTGTACTGCAGGTTGGGCTAATCAAATTTCAGACAAAATATCAGCCACAACTTGTGTGGACGCTTGAGCAGGTCACCATTTTATTTTAAAAATGATGTTTTGGTGTATAAAAAAAGAAGAAGAAGCATATTTTCGTATTGACATAGTAAAGCAATGATTAGGACATCAAAAAGAATATTTCTTTTGTGTAAGTGTGCGTAACTAAATTTGATAGACCATGGTATTACTGTAAATAAGGTGCATAATTGCCAACCCACTCTTATGAAGGTATTTGACTTATGTTTAGTTTTGTAGACTCCTAGATATGAATTTCTACGTACAAGAAGTATATGAGATTTCCATGATTGACATGAAACCTTGATCCGTGGATAATTATGCTTTTATATATTTTGCTTAATATAGCTTCAAATTTGGATAAAATTTTATGGTGGCTATTTTGCCTCTGATATTTGCCAGGTTAAAACAAATATTGAAGAAAAGACTTACCAACACGTTGATGCTCGTTCAAAGGCCAGGTAAATACATTCTTATGTGATTGGTGGCTGTATCGATTTTTGCTTTATGTTTTTATCTTTATATGATAATATTTGCTTTATAGGAACCCAAAAGAAAAAAAAAAAATATGCCTGTGATTTTGTATGTTTCCTTGAGATATCAAACCTTGAACAAGAGATACCAAGTTAACAGACTTCTTACCTACTGGCTGGACTGAAATTTGTAGCCGCCATGAAGCAAATTTTGTGGGTTGGTTATAGTGCAAGAGCAGTAAAAGACGATTTAAGAAATGAAAAATATAGAAAACATTGCCAAAGAAGATATGCGATACTTTCTAAATAATGGTAGATCTTAGGGAGTTCTAATAACTGATTATTGGGTTTTTCATTGTTTGGGTGTCCTTCCTAGAAGCCAAGACATCTTCTTGAAGTAATCCGATCTGTTCAAAATCGGAGTCAGAGCTTAATATGTAAGACCTAGTCAAAATTGAGTTCTGTGAAACAAATATGAAATAACAGTCCAGAGGATTAGTTTTAGCAGGAAATAAATCAATTAAACTAATTAGACAGCATAGTTTGTTAATATTGTTAACACTTTTCTTTATTACTTTAATTTTGAGATAGATTTGTTATTGTTGCAGGTTTGATGGTGTTGCACCAGAGCCTCGCAAAGGAATAAGGAGTGGTCATGTACCTGGCAGCAAGTGCATTCCTTTTCCCCAGGTAAACAACGAGAATATTTTCGAGATTGGAGCGATAGATAAAAAGAACGAAAACTAAAAGGTTACGAATGAATGAGTGTCAATATCATGAAAGTTGTTCAATGGTTCAATTTTCTGACGATTACATGAAGTCCATGGAATGAAGTCATTAAGTTTGGGTTCACCATGGCAGGTTGACAAAGTGTTAGTAAAGTTATTTATATATCTTGACAGAATATTAATACACGAGTACAGTTTTTCTTTTCCAGTTCTGATGTGTTTGTAGGTTCTTCTATTGCCTTACTTTCTCATTCTGAGCTTCTCTTATCATCCTTCTCCATTATCACTCTGGAATGATTGCATGAACTGCAAATGCTACATAAAAAATTCATGACTGTTTCACCAACGCTTTTTGTTCTTTGTAGTTGTTGGATGCTTCGCAAACTCTTTTACCACCAGAAGAGCTCAAGAAACAATTTGAGCAAGAAGGTAGGACCAAATTGGCCGACCATTATTCTGGCATTTTAGTCTGTCTGTAGGTGTTTAGCTCTCTTATTGTCAATAGCTGCTTTACCTAGGTTGTCTTATCATCTAGCAACTCAAATGCAACTAGGATGTGAATTTTTGCTTAGTATTGTAGCTTAAATTTTGGACATTGGAAAGGGGATAAATTCTAAAAAATAAGTAGCTAACTACTAATTACTACGAAACCATAATGTTAACAATTTGCTATATATTTCTTATAACTGTAATTAGTGATTATGTGACTGAATAATGAGCTTGGACTCAACTATATCTTAGTCAATGTTCTGGCTGCAATTTATTCTTCGTGGTTGTCACTTGACGGCAAAATGGTTGATCTTGGCATTAGTTTTTTGCTCGAGAATATTTATCTATTGCCACCTAATTGCATATTATTCTGCAGGCATTTCATTGGAGAAACCTGTTGTAACTTCATGCGGCACTGGAGTAACTGCTTGCATCCTTGCGTTGGTATTTTTCCGACTTTTTGTCTTTAGGAAATTGGATATTACGTTACAGGTCAAGATGATTTAAGATGAACTTGTTCTCATTGTTTGTAAACCTGGGAAAGGTATTCCATATAAATTGTTCATCCTCGAAAACTGTATATGTTTCATGCTCTTCCTTGCCCAGGGTTTGCATCGTCTTGGGAAATCTGATGTTGCTGTCTACGATGGATCATGGACAGAATGGGGTGCTCAACCTGACGCACCTGTCGACACTTCTAAACCATAATTCACTGCTACTAATTGCTTTGGCAGCGAAACGTGCAAATCCCGCATGTTTTCCAGTCGAATACGCAGATATTGACCACGAAAGCTGTATCCGAAACGGCAGAGTTGTCTTTGGCATTGTTGCGTTGTGTTCAATACGAGAATCTGACAATCTGATCCTCGAAGAATTCAGAAATATTGATGTGTTGAATTTAAGAATACTTCTGTTAAATGTTTAATTTCCATTGTTTATTAAAAATAAAATAATACATGGCTTAGATTTTCGTTAATTGATTCCTCTGTTTATAGAAATTTCTTCCTTAGTCATGCAGATTTTTCAATGCTGCTATGGATCACTTTTGACATAGAAAATATATATATTTTTTTAAAATAATTTCTGCATAGAAAATATAAATAAATGAAAATTTTTTCATGAAAAAAATAAATTAATTAAGTTAAAATAAAAAGTTAATTAACATATAAAAATCGTATTTAAGTTTAAATATATTTTTGTTATTTTATTAAATTAAGAGTATTTTTTTTATTTTAAAATTTTATGTTCATGTGATATTTTTAATTAAATAAAATAATTTTAGTATATATAAGGTGTATAGTGAGGTTTTAGAAGAAGTTGATTAAATTTAAAAAGGTTGTGTGAGATAATATTTGCGCAGTCGAATTTTTAAATTAAATTTTTCTTGACCGAGAAATTAAATATATGATGAGTTTGTTTTTATTAAAAGAGATCATAAATACAGTTATATAAATATAAAAATAAGAATGAATAAAATTAAAGTTAAAATAAAAAAAAAAAATAGTATTTAAAAGTAATTGTGGACTCGAATGATATTTTTAAGGATTCGAATAAAATTTTTTTAAGAGATTAGAACGAAATTCTCTTTTATATATATATATCGATAATTAATCAAAAGTATTAATACACTACTTCAAATGTATCGATACATATTTGTGGGTGAAGAAATTGAAAAGTGTAAATAGCATAAACTTCATTTTTTTTGAACAATAGTATTTTGATTATATTTTGAGTTATACAAATCTAATTTAAGTAATTTTAATTCGTTAGAAAGTTGATTCAATTATCTACAATTTTTAGATAATTATTTTCTCTGATTAAGTCATTTACTAATTCAAAATGATGAATTACAAAGACCCATCTAGAGATAAAATAATCCTAAATAGTCTTCAATTTTCTGAGTATAACTTTTTACAAAAATATCTAAATCCAATGATTTTTAAACCATTGAAAATTTAAAAGAATTATCTACAATTTTTTTTGTCTATATATAGATCTATCGTGCATTATAAGTCATAATTAAAGATGAAAAGTTACATTACAATAGAAGCTAGAACAGGGTGAATATTAATGTCTAGGACTTGAAAGTATCGATACCTTCCCCTAAGTATCGATACATAGGTTAAAAACTAAAGAATTAGCAAATATATTGATACTTAAATAAAAGTATCGATACATTTTTAAAAATGAGCCAATTTGACGAGGATTTATCACCCAATAAAATGTATTAATACTTAAATGAAAGTATCGATACATATCGACAAAAAGTATATCAAATTAGAGAAAAAAATTAAATGTATCAATACTCAAGGCAAATGGATTAATACTTTTAGATGAAAAATCACGTTGCGACCATAGAGAATAGATATTTAGCTTGTAAAAAGTTTATTCTATCCAATCTAAGTGTAATCTCTACTATTTTTTTTACATTTTCAAGGGTAATTGAGTGTTTTCTCAATCTATTTATTGGTATATGAAAGAAAAGAGGGCTTAATCAACTCATTTTTCTTCTTCTTTTTCGTAAACGCATTCACAACTTATAAAAACAATGCACAGAACCTATTCACTTTAATTTTCTCTAATTTTTTCAATTTTTTTACCTATTAAACTTCTATTTTTTACTATAAAATCCTAGTGCTCAACACTTTATATGTGTAAGAACTAATATCTTCTTATTTGGTCAAGGATTGAAGTGAAAGTAATAAGTTAGGATTTGAGGATGAAATTGAAGATTTTTATATGTGAGGAATAACTTAACTTCTACAAGCTTTAGACAACTTATTAGTAAAATTTTTAATCCATTTGAATTTATTAGATGTTTAATGGGGGTTATGACCTAGAGTTAACTATACAATAAAAAATTTTAAGATTTAGATTTTTAATTTGATCAATTAGCCATGCATTTGAAAGATTTAACTAGGAAATATGAAAATAAAGGTTAGAATAACTTAAATTATGAATTTGATAAGAATTGATAAATGGGTATTATATAAGGATAATGTTTATCTGAAGCTATTCTCTATTGAATTTAAATTAATTCATAGAATTTATAAAATTATTATTGTATATATAATTTAGGCACCGAAAAATTGAGCTGCGAGATTTTGAGATGCAAAGAGTAGAGGGAGTGTATACCCTCCCCATTATATGAGAGAAATTTTAATTGTTTTTTTAAAAGCTTATTTGTTTTATTTTAAAAAACTATTTTGTAAAAATATATGATTTGAGGCTATGTAGAAAGCATTGAATTTGTATTTATGGTAGAGACCAGGAGAAGATCTCTTTATTTGTGAAATTGTATAAAATTAGGATATATTTTAATGTAATGATTTTGTATTTAAATATTGATATGTTTAAGATGCTGAAGGCCGATTTTGATGTTTATACTTTAAATTTTATTACGTAAATGCTATTACTATGTACATTATGATATTTGTTATATAATTTTCATATGTGTGAATTTATGTTGTTTTGATTAAAAAGCCATAACTTTGGATTTGATTTGATATAGGATATAGGACGAAGAGGCCTTGGCTCTGAAGGCCTAAATTATTGCTACGGAGTTAAATAGTTTAAGGATGGACCTATAAAGAGGTCGTTTA
>JAWDEX010000023.1:5777769-5805811 GCA_035221805.1 Trichilia hirta
TTAATATTGTTAACACTTTTCTTTATTACTTTAATTTTGAGATAGATTTGTTATTGTTGCAGGTTTGATGGTGTTGCGTCAGAACCTCGCAAAGGAATAAGGAGTGGTCATGTACCTGGCAGCACGTGCATTCCTTTTCCCAGGGTAGACAATGAATCTCTGTGTCATGTAAAGTTGTTCGAGAGTTAAATTTTCTAAGGATTACGTGGAGTCTATTGAATGATGTTAATAAGTTTGGCTTCACTATGGTGAGGGGACAGTGTCAGTATTTATTAAAGTGATTTTATATTTTGATAGAATATTAATACATAAGTACCTTTTTTCTTTTCCTGTTTTGATGTGCTTGTAGGTTTTTTAAAAAGAATGAAACTAGGAATGAATGAGTCTCAATGTCATGTAAAGTTCTTCAAGAGTTCAATTTTCTTAGCATTATGTGAAGTCTATCGAATGATGTTAATAAGTCTAGATTCAATATGGTGAGGGCACAAAGTGTTAGTAAAGTGATTTTGTATCTTGATAGAAAATTAACGCACGAGTATCTTTTCTCTTTTCCAGTTCTGATGTGTTTGTAGGGTTTTCTATCGTTTTACCATCTCATTCTTAGCTTCTCTTATCATCCTTCTACAGTATGACTTTGAAATGATTGCATAAACTGCAATTGCTACATCAAAAATTCATGATTGTTTCACTGAACTTTTGTTCCTTGCAGTTGTTGGATGCTTCGCAGACTCTTTTACCACCAGAAGAGCTCAAGAAACTATTTGAGCAAGAAGGTCGGACCATCATTGGCTAAACATTATTTTGGCAATTTAGTCTGTTGGTGTTAAGCTCTCTTATTTGTTAATAGTTACTTTTTCTAGGTTGTCTTATCATCTAGCAACTCCAATGCAACTAGGATGTCTATCTTTTTTTAGTATTGTAGCTTAAATTTTGAACAGTAGAAAGGGGATAAATTCTAAAAAATAAATGGCTAAACAATAATTACTATGTAACCATAATGTCAGCAATTTGCTATATATATCTTATACCTGTAATTAGTGGTTATGTGATCAAATAATTAGCTTGAGCTCAAAATATATCTTAGTCGATGATCTGGCTACTATATATTCTTATTGATTGTCACTTGATGGCAAAATGGTTGATCTTGGGATTAGTTATTTGCTCAAAAATATTCATCTATTGGCGCCTAATTGCATATCTTTCTGCAGGTATTTCATTGGAAAAACCTGTTGTAACTTCCTGCGGCACTGGAGTAACCGCTTGCATCCTTGCATTGGTATTCTTCCAACTTTTTTTCTTTAGGAAATTGCATATTGCCTTAAAGGTGAAGATGATTTAAGATGAACTTGTTCTCATTGTTTGTATCTCTGGGAAAGGTATTCCATTGGCATTGTTCATCCTGGAAAATTGCATATGTTTCATGCTCTTCTTTTCCCAGGGTTTGCATCGGCTTGGGAATCCTGATGTTGCTGTATATGATGGATCTTGGACGGAGTGGGGAGCTCAACCTAACACACCTGTCAAAACTTCTAAACCATAATTCACTACTACCAATCGCTTTGGCCGCAAAACGTGCAAATCCTGACTGTTTTCCAGCCGAGTACGCAGATGTTGACGAAGAAAGTTGTATCCGGAACAGCTGAGAGTTATGGTCTTTATCATTTTTTGGGTTGTGTTCAATATGAGAATCTGAAAATCTGAACGTCGAAGGAGTCAGAAATATTTGTGTTGAATTTAAGAATACTTCTCTTGAGTGTTTAAATTTCCATGGTTGATTAAAAATAAAAGCAATGACACATGGCTTAGATTTTCTTTAATTGATTCCACTGCTTATAGAAATTTCTTACATCATTATGCAGATTTTATAACGGAGCAAAGGACCACTTTTTGCATAGAAAATATTTTTTTTCTTTTGTGAAATAATTTTTGCATAGAAAATATAAATAAAAATGAAAATTTGTTCATGGAAAAAGATAAATTCATGGAAAAAATAAATAAAGTAAAAATGGTAAATTAATTAAACATATAAGAACATAAAAATATTACTACGAAAATAGAGGAATTTAGCCATTAATATCAATGCATGGGATAATTTTTAACAAAACGGATTCAATTTGTATTTGATATGTTTATTTAATAATAAAATTTACAAACTGGATTTATTTACAATCTGAAAGCTATTACAAGCTTTCATCTCATTTATTAATAAAATGATTTATTTTAAGAATATTTATAATTTAAAATTTATTGCAAAAAACAATTTAATCTATCTATCTATCTATCTCTATATTAGGAATCTACTATCGTTCAAAAGACAATAAAAACCAATGTTAATACCATTGTTTAATTTTTATGTTTTTAATTTGAATAAAATAATTCTTATTACAAAAAAAATATATTTTTTCGTTCTAGATTATTGTAAGGAAATTAAATTATCCTCATCCTATAATAATTGGATTTCCTGATTTGTACGGGAAAATTAATATTATTCAGTTACATATTCAGCGTTGGCTGCGTATATAAATTTACGCTTTTATTCTCGCTTTTCTCAATCTCCTCAGAAGAAAAAGAATGTTTCCTTTTCAGTGTCAAGAGTGTTCCCTCAGAGCAATGGCCAACGTGCCAGCACCTAAGCTACCTCCAGGTTTCAAGATAATCTTCGATCCAACTGATGAACAGATAATCCTCGATTATCTGTTGAAAAAGGTTCTTGAAAAACCACTTCCGTCTGATTATATTATCTACTGTGATCTCTACGGGACTGTAAAACATGGACGAAATTCTTTGAAGAAAGAGGATTGAATACCCTCTACTTGTTAACAAACTGAAGAAAAAAACAAATAAATGTTCAAGAATTGAGAGAGTAACGGATTGTGCAACATGGAAGGCGCAGCGAGATTTCAAAATTTACTCTTCACGTGATAATAAAACAAGGCTTATAGGATCTCGGAGGAATTATAGTTTTGTGTGGAAGAAAGGATTGGAAGAAAATTTTCTAAAAGGGAAGGGTAACAGTTGGGTGATGCATGAATTTCGTATCGACGGAAGTTTACTTGGAATGAAAGGTATATGCATGATAATTACGTTGCGTGCAGAATCCACAGGAGATCGAAGAAGGAAGGAGAAGAAGCAACGACTCATGACGAAGCTACGCCAAGGGCTTTACTCTCTGATGATATCCTAGGCTTTCGGGATACGGGAAATACACGAAACATGAATAAAGTGGAGCTTCCTGATGAAGAAGCGACTACTCATCATGAATCTATGCCAATGGCTTCCTTTCCTGATGATATCGGAGGTTTCTTGGAGATGGGAAATGAGGGAAACTTGAAGAAAGTCGAACTTGTTGACGTTGTGTGGAATGCTTCTGAAAACTCTGTGTCTACGGACGTAATGAATGAAAATCCTGGAAGCATTTCGTACATTGAATGGGATTCCAATCTCTGTATGAGTTTAGAAGATATCGACGATCATGATCAACCAGTGAATTTCATCAGTGCTAGTGCTGTTATTGGGCCTCAATCTGGGTTGACATCGGATCATCCGGGAAAAGCAGAAAGACTTCAGCCAATGCAGCAACAGCAGCAGTTAATCTACAACAGAAGAGAAGATCAAACAGAGAATGCGAGAGACACAAGATACAAAAAAAACACAAATTAAACCCTAGGCCTGAATGATCAGAGTCTTGAGAAACTAGGGAAGTTATTGTTTAACTTTTTGTATTTGTATTTGAAAAAAAAAGGTTCACGTAAGATTATTTTCAGTTATACTTTTCTGTTCTTCATTCTCATTATAGTTTTTTTCCAAGTTTTGACCAGCTTAATGTTCATCGTTCGATTAAGAAATTCTGTCTCCTCTTCTTCCCTCGCAGAAAATTAGAAATCTGTATCGGAGGGTGAAACCAGAATCAAAGAGCTTTAGCAATATACAAATTACGATTTTCTGTGCAACTTCGTAGATTATTAAGAAAAATAAAATTATTTTACTAAATTCTTCTTTCAGTACCTTCTTAATTTATGGTATTAGGGTTTATGAGTTTAGAGGTTCATAGATTATTAAAGAATCGCCATGTCGTCCATGATGGTTGCGGAAAATGTTTTCCTCCACGCTTCACTTTCTCTCAATTTTTTTTCTGTCCATCCCAACACTTCCTCTCTTTACACGTCAAAACACATCTTCAGTTCAGTATTTTGTTTCTATAATTAAAGTCAGGCATACGTTATTTCTTTAATTACTTACTTATTTTAAGTTACCGAATATTCTAATAATTATGTTAATATTTTTATATTTGTTAATTAAATTTATAAATAAATATTATTATTTAATAAATAATTTATTAAATAAACTGTAGCCTCAGATTTAAATAAATAATCAAGTACTATAAATAATTTGAAAAAATATCATATTAATAAATTTTATTTTATAAATATATATTTTTATTATTCATAAAATTACATCTCAGGTTTTGATCATATTATTGAGTCTCACTATTTGATAACTCAAAAAAATATAATATATGAATGTAAATTTATTATTTACTTAGAATGAAGATCTATTAACTTATTAAAGTTTATACGAATTAAATTAATAATATTTATTTTACTAAATTTTAGCTAACGATGATTCAATTCAATGTATAAAATATACACAATTTTTTTTTACTCAAAATTGTTATTTCAATGATCAAGATAAATTATTCACTTTAAAAGTAAAAAAAGTTATAATATTATATTATAAATATATAATTCATAAATAATTGTAAAATATTTTTATTTATAAAGAATTTGTGGTGTATATCTTTCTATATTAATATTTAATTGCTTAACATTTAAATCACATACTTTATAAATAAGGGTAAATAATATAATTTCAAATTATATATAAAATAAAACTTTATTATATAAAAATAATATTATTTTATCATATGTTGAGTGTATAAATAATAAAATCACCCCTAACAATGCACTATCAAAAACAAATCAATATCAATATATAAATTAACGGAGAATCACAAATAACCACCTAGTTTTTTTGAAATAACATTTATCTCTTGTCAAAATTTAGTAACAAAAGTTTTCGTGCGATTTTCTGAAATGTCACTTACACTCTTATCAAAATATTAATGATAAATACATTTATAATTTAGGGTGAGTGACAAAATTTTCTTCACTAAAAATAAATATATATGCTTTTATCACATAAATCTTTAATTTTTATCATATAAAATTTTGACTTTTATTATATAAACCCTTAAATTAAAATACTTGACTTTTTTTAAAAAAGTCTTTTAAATTTAATTTATAAATTAATTTTTAAAAATTAAATTTATAATATTTTATTTTATATTTATAAAAATTTGTGAATTTATTTCAATTTTATAATTTCAATTTATAAATATTTTATTTTATTTTTTTAAAATTAAACAAAAATAATTTAAATAATTTATTTAAATTATTGAATGACTATAATACTTTATACTATAAAAATTATAATTTATAATTTTATATTGATAAGGACTTTTAAAATATTTATTAAATATAAATTATAAATTAATTAATTTTTTATTTTATAATACTTTATAGTAAAAGAATTTATAATTTAATTTCTTAAAATTAAATTTAAAATATTTTTATTTTATATTCATAAAAACTTATGAATTTAATTTAATTTTATATTTAAATTTATAAACATTTTATTTTATTTTATTTTTAAAAATTAAATAAAAATAATTTAAATATTTTTTTTTAAACAAGAAGCTGTAGAATAATCATTCCTATGATAAAAAATACAACACAATAATCATTTATATATTTATATATATATATTTTGTAGATAAGTGCATAGGATTAGGACGTGTTATTTATATATATTTTTGTTTTAATTTATATTTATTTTTTTACGATTTTGTAGATAAGAGAATATTCGTATTTCAAGTTGATAAGAAAAGTAGAGATCTCATGGTTTATTTGTAAATCTTTCTAAAACTAAATCTCATGTAAATTAAAAAGATAAACATGAATCCTTTCAGGATACTCATCTTCTTTCATTTGATAAAATTTTCTTACACTTCGACTTGTATTTAAACTCTATTATTTCTAACTTTCTGTTCAATCTCAGATGTTTCATCATATGATGTCGTACTATTTTCAGGAATCCACATGTTGATATTTTTATAATTGTTTTGTATTGTACTTAATCCTCCTGATTACATTATCAAATGTGATGTTGGAAGAAACTGTTTGAAGAAATAGATTATATACACTCTGCTTCTTCATAAAGCTGAAAAAGAAGATAAATAAGAGTTCAATAATTGACAAGGTAACGGATTGTGGCACATGAAAGTTGTAAAGCAAATATCAGAATTTATTGATAGTATGATAATTAAACAAAGCATATAATTTTTGGAAGGAAGGAGTTATAGTGTTGTTAGTGAGGAAAAAGAAATGGGAAGAGAGTGACCCTAAAAGGGAACTAGATAACTAGGTGAAGCTGATAAAGTTAATATGTTTTTATTACACATAAAGTCATGAAAGGAAATAAGATCTCAAAACTTTCAATTTAATTAAAAAATATATATGCTTAATTTCTTCCAATATTTCAATAAAAGTTTGTTTTTGTATACTTTAAAATTTAATAAAGTTAAATAAATTTTTAATACAATACACACCATATATACCTTACCTTTGTTGAAATTTGAAATGAGAATAAGAAATTATTAATATGAATAGATAATAAGAAGCAAAAAAACATGCATGTTTTTATTTTCATGTATTGTACGTGTTAGAAACATTGAAAACAATATTTCCATGAAAGATACATGCTAGTCTTAACTTTGTGCTTCAGAATATAATATTTATTCATATACTATGCGTCTAAACTAAGATTATTTCACTTCGAAAAAGAATAATATTATAAATGCAAATTTTCTTAAGAAAGGTCTTAATGATTAAATAACCAAAACAAAAGATTGGTGATGGGTCCTTGTTGATTTTCGAATTTTTTATTCTGTATCACTTACTTGTTTTGTTCTGTTCTGTTCTGTTCAGTAAAAGTATTTGTTTTCTTTTGCTTTGATTTATTTTTATATATTTTATTTTTATCCGTTTGTTGAAAGTGATCTCATCTTGTTCATCATATGGTATATATTTGTCAAATAATGCAAGGTAAATATATTATTCTGACCCAATAATCATAACACGAAAGTTCATCTCTTTAATTAAGTTTTATATTTAGATTTGAATGTTTTTATAAATATACCCTTCTATTTTGGATTGTCCTTGGAAGGAAAAGGAAGTTTCCAATTCCATTTCAGTGGGAGGATTGCGCCATGAGAGCAATGAACAACAGTTGACAAAAATTAGAAACAATACCTGCAGGTTTTGCTTCAATTGTTAAATTTTGAGAAACTAGGGTTTAACTTTATGTTTTTGTTAGAAATTAAAAAATAAAAAAATTCACGTAAGATTATTTTAATCTATATTTTCATTTTGTATATTTATATTTTGAAATCAAATTATATTTTTAATTAATTGATTATGATTTTATAGTTAAATAAATATTAGAAATACTTATATATTTTTCAGTCCTTTGAAGGTCTATGGGTTAGGAATTTTGGAATGTGGGAAGAATACTAATCCTCTTCCTCGATGCTACGAAGATTTATTTAGAATTAAATAGATTTTGTTACAATGAAGAAATATTTTACATCGAGAGGATTTCCAATTTTATCATGAGAATACTATTACTTTGAAATTATTGACTTTTAAATCAATGTTGCCAACTCGATATTTAAGATAAAAATTATATAAAGAAAATTGAAAGAAACTTTATTAATATGTTATAAAAAATTACACCCAATAACATAATGCATTTAATGTATGATTTTTGTATGTTGTATATTTTTACAAAGAATAAGTGAAAAATTCATAAGAATAAAAGATAAATTATATTAAGTATATAACAATTATAATATTGATATGTACAAAAGGTTATATTTTGGTATTATTAAAAGTATAATAATTTTAAAATAATTCTCAATAATAATAATGAGATGATTTATTAGATAAAATGAAAAAAATCTCAAATTCCACATTTTTTTTATTATCTATAAGTAGTTGTATCGTCCATCGCTCAAAATTTAAGGAGGGCCTGGGGACAATGTAGGTTGATCGGGACTCCTTAATCAGGTAATTGGTTATTAAATTATTTCTTTTTGCTCTATTCAAATTTGATCGCGTGGCCTAATGGATAAGGCGCTCGCCTCCGGAGCGGGAGATTGTGGGTTCGAGTCCCATCGCGATCGTGGAAATTCATTTTCTCAATATATCCTGTTCCACCAATCTTTTCCCTTTTTTTCTGTCACAAATGTGTTTTCAGTACTGTAACAGACGAGGAACTGCATACAACTCTTCAAATATTTACAAGTTAAATTATGCATAAATTCAAAGGCTGCAACAGAGGAAACAGAATCCATACACTGTTGACTAGAGCAATGTGTTTGTATAGAAACTTTTTAAGAACTAAAATCTAATTCAGTTCATATTGTACAAAATCTATATCAACTCCTAAAATTGTATGGTATCATCTCTTAAATAAAAAAACAAGTACTGGAGCTAATGGTCGGTTTAACATCTGGAACTTGCAGCAAGTCCAATTATCAACTGACAATTTGCGGGCGAAGGCGTCAACAGTTTCCAGTTCCTCCCTAAGAAAATGAAAAGAGATCTCTTAATATGATTCGGTTCATTGACATCGAATTTAGAGACTTCGGAAATGCGAAAAAGCACTTGTAACTTCTGTTCTCCATAAAAGTAAAATATGCTAAGACTACATACGATGCAACTCATTGATAACAACAATATAGCAAAGAGAAAAACAAAAAATACCTTCCGCCAGGATGCCCCATGTATACCACCATGCTAATAAGACCACCTGGTATTAGGATTCTCTCTGCAGCCTCCAATGCCAGCAGTGTCGTTTTGGACATTGTAATTACAGTTTTGTCACCTCCCGGAAGGCAACCCAAGTTAAAAGCAATAAGCCTGAAACCGTGCAAGGGACTAGAACAGTGTGATGAAAAAGTGTAATTTTTCCACTCAGATATGCAGTAATATTACTAAACATAAGAACACGATAGAAGATCATATCATAGGATTTCTGCGACTTTATTATTATTTCTTGGTTGTATGCACATTTAATGAGAAAAATGCTGAATGGTAAAGATGTCTAACTGCTTCAATCCAAGTGATGGAACTGTTAACAAAGGCCATTTGCTGATTATATTTGCATATATGATTTACAGGTAAGCACTAAAGATCAATATTTGGTATAAACTTACATGATAGAAGAACAATATGAATTGCAATGCACCACAGATTATAAGATAATGTGCATTACAATTTACTGATGATCATTCCTACCAAGCAGTGTAAAATACCAGAGTCCAGTCTAACCTACTGGTGAGGAAAAAAGATGGTTGAAAAATGAAGTAAAAGCCAAGAAAATATTGAGTTGTGATGAATACCTCACTGGGGCATTTTTCGGAACAACTTCTTCCATTCTACTGTGGCACAGATTAAAGAGCTTGACTAGTCCTTTCTGCATTAAAAGGTTTAATTTGTCTTCAAATAAATGAAAACACAATACAGAAATTAAAATGCACAAGTTATTAGTTATAACCTCTGCTTGATTGACAGTTTCATCGAGCAAAGAAGAAGTATTCTGTAAAGCCTCTCTCTGAATGTCTAATCCGTAAACATGACCTGAACCTGACTCATCAGTAACCATTTTGAGCATTGCTAGAGTATCATAACCATTGCCACAAGTAGCATCCACAACTGTATCCCCTTTTTGGACAACATATTTCCACAACCTGTGAGTAAAAAGAGGCTGTGTTGACAAACAAAGAAGCTTTCACAACATACTAACTAAAATTCACATGAAACTACAATCCATGATGAAAGCACTGCACTGCTGTTCTCTGAATCGATTGCCCCCATAATCCTCTCATTAGCACCTTATTCAATCACTAGCAACAACACAGACAAGTCAAGTTCAATGAATCCTCAACTTCCCCACAGATAGATATCTTCTTTCCAACGTTGTATTCTCTGATTCTTCCCAAACCACCATTAAATTCAGTAATCAAACATAACCTTCAAATTGTACACCAATGATAATAAATCTTACATCGACTAGAATAAACAATTACAATACAATTATCAAACCAAATTGATAGCATACTTTTAATCACTGTTGCATGCAGTAAAAATATAGAGAATTGAAAACAGATGGGTATATGAGAACTCACAAATGAGCCACTTCTGTTGCCTTCTTTTTACCAAATACATAACCCACTAAATCATTCTCCATTCCTGCAATTTCATCATCAACACAAACCAAAAATCTCAATCAACTTTAGAAAAAATAGAAAACCCAAACTGATTTTATGGAAGATACCTGAAAGAGGGGAATCTTTATAGAATGAAGATGATGTGCCATTATGAGCAGAAAAGTGTTCTTTCCGTTGAAACGACATGGCGTGGCAAGAAGAAGAAGAGAAACGCAACACATTTGATCTTGAGAGAGAACTTAAAGGGAAATAGGTTTTTCTGTGAACCACAAAAGAAAGTGATTGTGACGAAATCCTCAAAGAAAACATCGTCGCTCGAGCCATATGTAGGAGATATAGATGCAATCCAAACCTACAAAACTTAAAAGA
The DNA here is from genome assembly GCA_035221805.1 of Trichilia hirta. NCBI lineage: Eukaryota > Viridiplantae > Streptophyta > Magnoliopsida > Sapindales > Meliaceae > Trichilia > Trichilia hirta. The sequence continues at coordinate 5,788,490 of JAWDEX010000023.1, forward strand.
GTTCAAAGGAATAAGGAAGGAAAATACCAGATTACTCTAAACTACGTAGTGAAGCTTTACAGTCCAACCAACAAAGCCGAGACTTAACGTATGTAAAACGAAAATCAGAGAATGTAAATACGTTTTGTTTCTTCTTACTGTCTTCCGTATTACTGAGTATTGATCAAATGATAATTTGTATTAATTCTAAGAATTGTGAGGAAAAAATGAAGTTTCTTTCTTGAAGCTAAAAGATTGCGGATTCGTGAATTGCTCGTTTCTCCAGTTTCGTAGAATTTATTCAAAACATAGCGGGAATTAACGGGATGTCTACGGTGATAAAATTGTAAGCACGAAATGAAAGATATGGCTGGGGTTATTGCTTGTCAAGCGAAAGCGAATTTGTTAAAATTTCACCACCGTTTATTTGGACATAGTTGGGTCCTTAATTATTCGGTCGAGCGATTGGTTTAGCTCAATTTGATTGAATTTTTTTCAATATTTTATTTACTATACAAATGAATTGTCCCAACTGTAATTATACATCAAGTAATGATACAGCATTTATAAATTAAACCAAAAATTTTATAATTTTCAGAATAACTTACTCTATAATTGAAGCCCAGATAGAACGCCGGACACAATTTCAAATCCCTATCATCGCTGTTTTGCAGAGTTAGCTATATACAAGAGATGACTCTCCGGATGGTTAAAATTTGCTAGCATTCTCAAAAATGCTTGCATTACAAAGCAAAATTATTCTTGGGAACCTGAACCAACACATCATGCAAAATCATCAATGGCTGCCGCAGCTAATAAAAAGGTACAAGAATACTAAAAAAACAAAGTCTTATTATTACTACGAAAACAAGCTTTATATAACTTAATCATAAACACTGTTACAAAATGGATCCAAATGCATCTCTACCGATGCCTAACATAGAAGCATTTATTTGAAGTTTACTCTTAACAAGCCTCGACAAAATTATCTCAACTAATACTGCCACTCTTGTACATTCAGGCCTGAAAACCACCCGCACAACAGGAGCGAAACTGCACAGGAAAAGGGCATTTGGGCAACTGAGTTTAAGCGTCGTCAAGAGCAAGTACTCCAGGGAGTGATTTCCCCTCAAGAAGTTCTAAGCTGGCACCACCTCCAGTTGAGATGTGGCTCATCTTGTCAGTAAGACCAACCTTCTCCACAGCTGCAACTGAGTCACCTCCTCCAATGATTGTGGTCACACCCTTGCTGCTGAGCTCTGCAAGCTTCTTGGCGACTGCCTGCAAAGTAAAGAGTATTTTCTCAGATTCTATGCAGCAGTACTAGGCAAGCATAGGTTTTCAAGATGAAAGTACTAAACTATGATCAGTAATTTTATGCACAAACCATACATCAGTTCCAGCGGCAAACTTATCAAACTCAAACACACCCATAGGTCCATTCCAGATGATGGTTTTTGCGGTATCCAAAGCATTGCCGAATGACTTGATGGAATCAGGTCCAATATCCAAACCCATCCAGCCATCCGGAATTTCAGAAGCTGGTACCACCTGCAACAAAATTATACTATTATTCCAAATTGTCAAATCATTTCACTTTACTTTTAGGACCATCCATATGCCAATCCATCAAGCAAGATTGTGGTGTGCACAACTCATGCATCAAAGTGTATGGAAAGATCAAGAACAAGTGAGACAGAAATAAATAAGTAATCTGATCGTACAAACCTTGCTGTTAGCATCAGCAGCAAACTTGTCAGCAACAACAACATCAGCAGGTAGTAGAAGTGACACCCCTTTGTTCTTAGCCTTCTCCATAAGCAATGTTGCAAGATCAAGTTTGTCTTCCTCCACAAGAGATGAACCAACAGAACTTCCTTGGGCCTTGTAGAAAGTAAATATCATTCCTCCTCCAAGTAATAGAATGTCAACCTTCTCCAAGAGGGATTCGATAACCGCAATCTTAGTTGAGACCTTTGAACCGCCAACTATTGCAGCAAATGGTTTCTTGGGATTTGCCACAGCTCCAACTAGATAGTCAAGTTCCTAAAATCAGAAAACAAATCAACATGTCAAGCTTTTCCCAAAATGCACAAAGCTCAATGACTGTAATACACCACAACAATCAACTGGAATCAATCAAATGCCATAAATCAAAACTGCCCAACACTTTTCTCTTCGTTGTCAATGAATGGAATAATCATCCCTTACGGCATCACCAAAGTAACATCTTTTAGTCAGGTATATGGTAATTTTACCAATCAACTGGGCTTACCACATACTTGTGAGCCAATAAGATAGAATTTCTTTCAGGGTAAAGAACACAAAACAAACGTAGTACTATACAGTAACCAAATACCTTCTGCATAAGGAAACCAGCAACAGCAGGCTTCAAGTACTTAGCAACTCCCTCAGTGGAAGCATGGGCTCTGTGGGCAGTGCCAAATGCATCATTCACATAGAGATCTGCGAGTGAAGCTAGCTTCTTAGCAAATTCAGGATCATTTTTCTCTTCCTCCTTATAAAACCTCACGTTTTCTAGGAGTAAGACACCTCCTTCTGGGAGTTCAACCACCAAATTTTCAACTTCTTCACCAATACAGTCATGGGACATTTTAACCTATTGCAGGAAAAGAAAATGAGCAATTAAAGCATCAAATAAGAAAAATATAAGGGGGCAAAAATTAAGTCTCTCAACTTTAAGACTAGATAAGAGGAAAAGACTGACCTCATATCCAAGAAGTTCAGAAAGCCTCAGCACAAGAGGCTTCAAGCTGTACTTAGGTGTAACACCCTTGGGGCGTCCCTGAAAACCAGATGAGAAACAATTATTAAATATTATAACCAAGATAAACCAAAAAAAGTAACAACATGGCAATTTTTAAAAATAAAGAATAAGGATGATCAATCAAGTGGCAATGCAGGTTCATGAGCAAAGTTATTCTTGCAACACATTTTATCATTGCTAAGCAAATAAAAGGAAAACAAACATAATTTTTTGTTTCCATGCCCTTCTAGACCGTTCCAATACTAAAATAGCTTCACAATAGCCTTCCGTTTTTCAATTGCATCCATTTGCAGCTCAGAGAGGATGGGCGTGTAAAATGATATTGCATCCATTTGCAGCTCAGAGAGGATGGGCGTGTAAAATGATATGTTTACCACGTTTCACCTGCTTCGCATCCTTCAAGAAGTGAGGAAGAGGAACTATAATGTATTAAATTTATCATTATGCCCCTATAAGTTGAAGTTGTACATAGTAAATATCCAGATTTTTCATTTTTAAATAGGACCGGGATTAAAGAATAAAAATAATTTTAATGGCCCAAATTCATTCCATCCTTTTCTACGTGGCATGGAAGATCAATTTTTGCATTCAGGTGGGTGGGGATCAAATATAGGAGTGTTGCTTGACCATTTTCAGCCACTAAAAGGTAAACAATGCACCAGCTATGTGTCTTGAGTTGGCATAAAAATAAGATTAAAGCCTAAAAATAAGATTAAAGCAATCAGAGTGGCAAATCCTTCATTTCATTGACTATTATCCAAAGACCATCTAATACAATTATCCATTATAGAAACGGTAATTTATTTCCACTTCATAGGTTTTACTTATACATGGGCGGATAGAAAACAAAAGGATTGCCTTCATAAGGTTTTGAAACAATGCAGTTACCAAGATATGATGACAGACAAGGACTCAACAAACTACAAAAAGACAAACAAAATAATGGCACGAAATGACAAAATGATGATTGAAAAAACAATAAAACCATGTTGCAACCAAATAAGAAACTGATATTGATAGGACCACTGTCCCAAATTCCAAGAAAGCTTTAGTGCATACCAAGGAAGTTAAAAGGGCACATATCCATCCACTCACTACAAACAATATACACAAATACGGGAAAACTATCAGCCCATGAGAGCATTCTGTAGTTATATATTCATTTTCACTGCTACCGTTACATATTACTTGATGCATACATCAGCACCCAAAAAAAGGATGAGATTAGAAATCAAGCAATAAAATTGGCACAGTAGAGCTCATAAAGTATATCTAAAGGGAGATTTGATCCTAAAATGCAATAATTAACCAGTAGACATTATCAAACTTAATATAGCACAGCTAATTCGAGTTCAAATACATTGTAGAAATTGCCAAGAAGCATAACAATAAAGACAAGATCATCAATAACATAATCAGTAACAAAGCGGTGAAACAGAATCATATTTTTCAATCAAACAATAAATAACAGAAGCAGCAAAAATTCAAATTAAAAGATACTTCAACCATGGATTATTTTATTAAAATATAATCAAGTAACAGAATAAAATGAATCAAACGACTAAAAAAGCTAAAATTTTGGCACCGGATTGATGTAAATCTCAAACGAAAGTACACATGCATGGGTTTCAAATCACATTCAAGCAGATAATAATAAAGGGGGAATTCGTTTTGTAGTAAGGAAAAAAAAATATCAAAAGCAAATTATATTGGTCCAATAAAACTAACACTGACAGCTGATAATTAGAGATAATCCCAGAAAGCAAGAAAAAAAATAGAAAAAAAATTGTCTGGATATAGATCAGATACAGGCAAGAGAACACACAAATCTTTATAACAAGATGTGCATAAATTCAAAAACTAACATTGACCCACTAAAAATAAACAAGAAACGTAAGCACATAAAGCCGGAAAAAAAAAAGAGAAATTAGCCGGAAATGCATCAAATACAAGCAGAGTGAAATACGAATCTTTACCAAACCAAGTGCGTAAATTAGAAAGACACAGTAGAAAATCCACCAAAAAACCACAAACCCAGTAACCAAAAACCATAAGTTCAAGTATTCGAGCAGAAATATACCAAATGACTGCAGAGAATAACTTTGGCGCCATGCCCCATCAAATACTTGATAGTGGGAACGGCAGCACGAACCCTGGTGTCATCGGTGATCTTCAAGTTCTCATCTAAAGGCACGTTCAGATCCACTCTCACAAAAACTCTCTTTCCCTTCAAATCAGCTTCTTTCAAATCGCCTACGCTCTTCTTAACCGCCATTATATTACGATCCAACGACACCTAAACAGAACGAAACGAAACAGATTAATCGGTGAACAGATCGATAAGAAATGAAAGGAAATGGATATGAGATTAGGAACTCACGAAATCGTAGTAATCGAGAAAGGGTTTGCAATGCAATCGAAGATGGTTGAAGCGAGTGAACTTCAAAGAGTCCGAAGGATTTGATTTTTAGGGATCTGGAGAGCGTAAGGGCAATTTGGTAATAAAACACTTCCAGAACATTTGACCTTTGTTTTTAACAAGGAAAAACTATGAAAGACAATATTATGATAAGAAAAGGATTATAACAACTGGGTCCCTGTTTTTTAATATTTTTCTAAATTAATGCATGATATTCAGTTCATTTGTATTACATAGATTTGAACTCTTACGGCTGATAGCAATCACCATGCGGCTGTTGGTAATAGCTCATTCTTAATTAATATTGAAACAGCTAAAATTAAACTTATGATTTGTGTCATAGAAATAGAGAGTTTGTTAAAGAAAATGAAGGATAATAGTCATTTTGTTAGTGATTTAGTTAGTTCAAATGAATAAATTATATCCTTATATGTGAAAATGTCGAAATTAGGGACCCCGTGTCATTATCCTGTTTGACAAATCATTATTTAGACTGTGAATAATTTGTCTATTTTATTTTCGAAAATTCAGAAAATAACTCCCTATTCTTTTTGGAAATTTATAGTAATTTCTTAAAATTTTGTAAAATAGAAAACAACTTTCCAAATTTGAGTCCATTGATTTTTCTTGGGGAACAAGGTGCGATGGTTTGTGTGCTGATTCTTCTGTGGGCTGGGCTGAAACCAAGGGTTGGCCATAAGAGATGGTTTTGAATTAGGGTATTGGCTTTAAGTAGTGGATTCTAATTGGGGCCATTGAACTTAATGCAATAAAGGAATATTTTATGATGCCATGAAGCTTCCTTACTAATATTCCAATTATTTTGATTTGACCAAAGTGAGTTTCATGAATCATGATGCATTTTATTCTTATTTTGGCTTGATTTCTTAAAACAATGGAAGCATGCTCGATGATATATCTTGGAAACATTTTTCATTTTTAATTATATTTTTTCCCTTTGAATAAAAAATAATTGCTTTACTAGTTTATTATATCCTCAAAAATATAAGGTTCTATACTAAAGACTCTATAAACAATGCAGAAAGAAACAAGCCTTGTGTTTATGATCTATATTGACTCTTCATGTTACCAAACTGGCTTTAGAGAAGGACAATGGTATTTGCAAATCATTCAATAGGCTCCCATTTTTTGGTGCTTTTCAGAGAATCACTAGACACCTTTCATTTTTGTGGTCTGAACTCAAGGTGATCATGTGAGCAAATTTGCTCCAGAAGTCCTTTTCCAGCAGCTTCCATATCAACATCAGTAGTATAGTGGTTGGGAATGTGACTGCCATAACCATTGGTCGTGAAAGCAGTCGGAATCTCACATCAGCTTTCAGATATTTCAAACCCAGAAATAGAAAGCTGGGTGAAACTTGAAAACAATGGAATAAAATTCAAGAAAAAATCAACTGAAACAATGGTCATAATCATACAAGAAAGAGTAGACAACAGAAATTTATTGAGAAAAGAACCAATTGATTTGGAAAACCTTTACCCTGCCCATACAGTGATTCGTGCAAGAAACAAACTGGTAATGGCAGAATGGGACCTTAAATTGATCGCAAAGTGAAAATTTGCTAGCTTAACTCATATCTTCCTACAATGGTTTTCATTCTCGTTTACAAACTTGAATAACAATATCAACATGTGGGCGACAGAAAAAAAATAATTTTGATCTTACACAGCAACGGGTACAGCTTCATCAAGAGCAACAACACCAGGAAGCTCTTTGCCTTCCAACAACTCCAAACTGGCACCACCACCAGTTGATATGTGGCTCATCACACTGGCAACTCCGACTTTTTCAACTGCAGCAACGGAGTCTCCGCCTCCAATGATTGTTGTTACGCCCTTGCCACTGAGGTCTGCCAGCTTCTTTGCAACTGCCTGTAAACAGAATTATAGAACTTTAATTTGCACAGATCCAAAATCAAAGTAACACATGTGGGATCTTGAAACATGTGGCTAATTGTATACACATATAAGATTATGAAGAATAAATAGGCATTATTCCTAAGCATGCAGATTTAAGACAATGGCGAGCATATCCTGCATACCTCTGTTCCAACAGCAAACTTGTCAAACTCAAACACTCCCATTGGTCCATTCCAGATGACAGTTTTAGTGGTTTCTAAAGCGTCATTGAATGTCCTAACAGAATCTGGTCCAATATCCAATCCCATCCAACCATCAGGGATAGCAGATGAAGGAACAACCTGAAATGCAAACCCCTTTTTACTCTTGCTCATAATTATGGCATATCCATAGAGCTTTAATGAAATTATCGGGTTTCAAATTCTTAGGACTGATGTCATAGTTCCGGTCAACAACCTTTAATCAGAGTGATTTTGCAGGCATAGCAGTGTAAATAATACCAGAAGAATAAGTTTAGAAATCAGACCTTGCTGTTTGCATCAGGAGCAAATTTGTCTGCAATTACCACATCCGTTGGCAACAAGAGATCTACACCTTTTGCCTTGGCTTTTGCAAGCAGTGATGTTGCAAGATCAAGTTTATCTTCCTCTACGAGGGATGAACCAACTGAGAGTCCTTGTGCCTTGTAGAATGTGAATATCATTCCTCCACCAAGGAGTAGGATATCACACTTCTCAAGGAGAGATTCAATAACTCCAATCTTTGATGAGACCTTTGAACCACCCACAATAGCAGCAAATGGCCTCTTTGGGCTTGAAACTGCCCCGACCAGGTAGTCCAATTCCTGAAACAAGAGCAGCAAATGTTACATGAGCTGACGTCTAATAAAGAAACAGAGAAAACAATCCAATACTAGTCCATTTTTAATTGGTGTGCTATTCTTACAAATACAAAACCCGAATGTTCACAAGCATATAGGTTAGGATTGCAAAAATTAGAGAACCAAATAAAGAAATTTGGAGCGAAATACATTTGGAATATAAAACTACTTCAATTTGACCATCTCATCTGAAGAATTGTTCACGTGTGAGGAGGGTTTAATTATGAAGGATGAGAATTAAATGTAATTATGATATCAAAAATAAATATGCCGAGTCATGCATGCTGAGAAGAGTTTAAAGAATTTCGAACGAATTGTCAGAGCAAGAATGCAAAATTCCACCTTCTGCAAGAGGAATCCAGCAACAGATGGCTTCAAGAATTTTGTGACTCCCTCGGTTGAGGCATGGGCCCTGTGAGCAGTCCCAAAAGCATCATTCACATAGAGATCAGCCAAAGAGGCAAGCTTCTTTGCAAACTCAGGTTCATTCTTTTCTTCTTCCTTGTAGAACCTCACATTCTCGAGAAGAAGAACACCACCATCAGGAAGTGAAGCTACAAGTTTTTCTACCTCTGGACCAATGCAGTCATCAGCCTTCACAACCTGTTAGTTAACAGAGGAAAATCACCAGATTTCAGTTCACAGCATCAATATAATCACAACAAAATTTAAGTATTTCCTCTCAAACTTCCATTTCAAGAACTTTTTGTATTCACCTGAATGCCAAGGAGTTCAGATAGCCGAGGTACAAGAGGTGCCAAACTGAACTTTGGAGTAACACCTTTTGGTCTTCCCTGAAATCCAATGCAAAGACATTAATTTAGTTCGTATAACTCGACCATAGCGCAGAAGGTAAAGATCATCATCTCTTTCCCAGTCAGATGACACACTAGAGTAGTTGTTAAATTAATCAATTACGAATTTTTTCCCGCTCAATATAGGAATCCAGAGACAATATAGTCAAGATTACATTTTTTCCAATATTTATTTACACATTTAGGATAATTAAATAGAACCGAAATCCCAGATTAGGAAAACCCAAATACAAAAATTAAATCAAATGAAAAAAATATTAATTTCGTTCGTACAGCTCAAAACCAAAAGCACTAAACAACTACTATCTGCAGAACTGAAGATAAAGCTCATTTCTTCCACAGTCAAATAATAATGTGCAGCGTAATGCTATTACAACAATATGATACAAGCGCTGTTGAAATCAAAAGTGTGATACCATTTCAGCTACATGTACAGATTTCAGATAACTGATCAGAACCAAAACTCAGATTAAGCATAATCCCATGCACAAAATCCAAAGAAAAATAAAAAAATAGTTAAACCCCACGTACCAAATGGCTAGAAAGAATGACTTTCGCTCCATTATCAATCAAATGTTTAATAGTCGGAATGGCAGCTCTGATTCTCGTATCATCCGTAATATTCTGGTTCTCATCCAACGGCACATTCAAATCAGCTCTAACAAAAACCTTCTTCCCTTTCAAATCAGCTCCCGTCAAACCCCCCACACTCTTCTTCGCCATCGATACCACCGGACGCGTGGCCTTCCCCTTAATCGACCGGACCCTCATCGCCACGTGGTTTGAGAAAAGCGGGTCAGCAGCAGAGAATCCCAATCTCCGAACACTCTCAATCCTCCCTTCCGGCAAGCGTAAGAGAGAGGCCCGTGGTGAAGATGAGGATGAAGCAGCGGCTGAGGTCCTGATAAGAGAAAAAGTAGTTGGAGCGGTGGCTGAAGCCATATTGGTTGATTGTAAAGAACAAAGACGTACTCTTTCTGGTTTATTCAGTCCGCGAGAGAAAGAGAAGAAGGGATTGATGTGAAATGATTTATGAATGTGGATAATAAACGTTTTGGTTTGAAGATGAAGATGTGGACATGAAGAGAGAAGAAACGAATGAATGGGTAATACGTAGATTTCTCTTATCGTTGAGTTGAGGTTCAAGATTAGCGATGCTTTTGAGAATAGGATGTGTAGCTACTGACCAGTATGTCTTCTCCAGTTCTATTTCACTTCCCATTTGACTGTTGCAATTCTATTTTTCTACTGAATAAATAATTAAATAAATCGTAATCTAAATAACAAGTGAAATAAATAAATAAATAAATAAATAAAATGACCAATTATATAAACAATAATGTTAAAAATAAAAAATTTAACTAAAATATTGTATATAAAATTAAAATAATATGTTAGTATTTGTTAAGAAAACATAAAATTAATATATTTGATATATATAAATAATACTAATTGTTTGACTATCACATAATAGTATGGTGTCATTTTGTACCCTTAGCATTCTGTTAAATAAAATAGTACAACAATACTTAATATAAAATTTTAAAATATTACTTAAAAAAAAAAAAAGGTAGACCGAAAAATATTGGGGTTGGGGCAATAATGTATTCAAACTTAGAGGTACGCAAATTTTGGTAAATTTAATTTAGTCTATCCAAATTATTAATTTATTAATTTTTAATTATTTAAAAAATTTTATAATTTGATATTTGCTAATTACATTATAAATTAGATTAAATTCAATCTTCTTATTTATCTATTTACACCTAAAATTTAATTCAAAATTCTACTTTAAACTTAACTCAAATCTTAGATATATTATATCATTTTTAAGTTGAAGTTTTTTTTATTGATATTATTGTTCAAATTTTAAGGGTCAAAGTTTGTAATTAGAGGTATAAAGATTATTAAAATTATTCGAATAAGATATGATATTTTTTACCACTTAAAATGAGATAAAAAGTATTCTAACTAAAATAATACACAAATTAATAAAGTTATAAGAGAAGTTCATTTAATTTTTTAAAAAAATAAAAAAAAAGATAAAGTCATGATGTGATGATAAAATTTGAGAATTTAAAAATAAAATGTTAAAAATTTTAATTAAATAAAATGATTGTTAAATAGTAAGAAAAATGTGAATTTAAAAGTATTTTATTTATTTTTTTTGACAAACAAACTCTTCAGTTTATTTACATATAGATTAAAATTAAATTAATTATCATTAGATAAATAATATATTTAATATATTACGTAGAAAAATTTTAAGCTTAAATCCAATATAATTTAAATTATCCAAATATTTGATGCTAATTTTAGATTATATCTTTAAATTTAAGCCCAAAGTTTAATTTTCAAAACTAATCTAATTTAATCTGCTTTAAAATATTTAAATTAATTAAAATTAATAACATATTAATTCAATTAAAATTTTAATTCATTCTAATTTAATTAGAAAATTTCAACCTCTAAACTTGGTCCTCAAAAACAACAAAATGCGAAAATTCGTCACAATATGTTGACGGCTGTGCAGATGCCACGTGGAATGTTATTGGATGACCAAATCTTTTGTCGATAAATACAAGAGCCCAATTGTCAGTGTGGCGGGCCTCACGCAATTGCTGAAAAATCCCGACATTACAGTCCTACTAAGTAAACCTAATAAATTCGTTATGGCGGCCTAATTATGGGTTAGCCCCTTGATATCTTACTAATACCAGATGAATTGGTCGTCGCGTCCGTGTTTCTTGCAAAACAAGCATACAACCCGTTTTAGATATTCTGAGCGCTGGCAAATTAGTGCGAGTATGCAACCGTCCCATGTTTTTTGCGTTTCCCATCGCCCATGGCTTTCTCTGCTTCTTTGTGTATAGAAACTCTCCATCAACTTCACCTCCAAAAATTTTCTTTTCTTTTCCCCCAAACACTCCCGCTGGAAAAGGCGAGACTTTTTCGCAGAAAACACCAAGCAAGAGCGCTGAGAGAGTGGCAAGAATACGAGGATGCAGTGAAGCGTAAGGACCTAGGGAGAGCTCTCAGGTTCTTGAAATCCATCGAAGACAGCAAAAATGGAAACAACCCAATTGAACATTTGGATGGTTCATTATCGTCCGAGTCGCATCGGACTCGTCTCGGCGAGTTGAGATTGGTCGAGGGGCCAGAGAGAGATTGGGAAGTTTTGGACACGTGTTTGAATGCAGATGATATGAGACTTGTGGCCAGTGCTTATAACTTTCTTCAGAACAGAGGGTTTTTGCCCAATTTCGGAAGATTCAGCAGCATTGGTAATCCATTATTTATTTTTCTTCTTTGTTTGTTTAATTTTTCTGTAACAATTTGCTTTGAATGTTGCTGTTTATTTTTCCTCGTATTCTCTATTTACATTTTTGGCAGTTTTGGAGGGATCTAGAGATGTTACACCAACTGTTTTGAAGTCTTCAACTGGCTTAGAAGGTGATCGAATACATAATTTTTTGTTTATTTCTTTTATAAATCTTTTGTTGGCATTTTGATACCTGCATTTGTTCTTGGATTTCAACGGAAATTTTATATTTATGTGTTGTTTTGCTATTGCCAGTGTTTATTTGAATATTATGCATATAAAATTATGAATCCCACTGAAATGTATTTTTTTGATTTCTTTTTCTTTCGATAATTTAGTTTCAAAACTTTCTCCAAAGAAGTGGGGCGTTTCTGGAAGCTCAAGTGTTGTGTTGGTTGCTTTTTTGGGCGGAACATCTTTTCTTCTTTCTCGAGGGATTGATATCAGACCTAACCTGGCAGTCATTCTAGGGCTTGCATTTACAGACGCTATCTTCCTTGGAGGTGTTTGTTTAGCTCAAATATCAAGTTATTGGCCTCCTTACAAGCGTCGGATTCTTGTTCATGAAACAGGTCATCTACTAATTGGTATGTGCTACATATGTCGTTTGATTTAAAAGTTAGTTGGCCATGAGCCTCATTTTCTAACCTATAAACATGGTTGTACATAATGTTACTTTTGTTAAAATCTCAAGTCAATTGAAAGGATTAGTTCAGCCAAAATAGTGTCCCTGCAAGTACAAGTTCTTTTGCCCTGTTTTTTCAGTTTCAAGCCTCAACGATTTGTTGTTAATTTTCACTGCAGCATATCTTCTGGGTTGCCCTATTCGTGGGGTGATTCTAGATCCTATTGTGGCAATGCAAATGGGTATTCAAGGGCAGGTACTTAGTTTTTTCTCATTTGTGCCTTTTATGGCTCTTGACTCTCTCTCTCTCTCTCTCTCTCTCTGTTCTATTTCCAACTAAGCATACTAATTAAATGACTTTGTTTTCATAAACAATGATCTTTTGTTTTTCCGTGTTAATGGTTTGTGCAATCTGAGCCCTGCAAGCTGAGTCATTACATAGTTTTGGCATTATTATAATGGCAATTAAAATTTGCATTTGGTGTTCTATCACAGGCAGGAACTCAGTTTTGGGATGAAAAACTGAATAATGAGCTTGCAGAAGGACGACTAAGTGGCACTGCTTTTGATAGGTGGGCATGTGAATTCCCATTAAAGAATGCTCGATAAAAGGAGGTTTTGCAAATAGCTTAAAGAATAAAACCATTTTTCTGCTGTATTTGTATGCGCAAGATAGAATTTGGATTGAATCAGTTCAAACGGGAATGGAATAACTTTCTTTAAGATATTGTGAGTCATAAAATTTAAATATTTTGCATTTTGATTAACTGAATTTCCTAAACTTCATGTACTTTTTTGTAATATGTTAAACTTCTTGCTTATCTTCTAATTTGATATCAAAACTGTCCTTGTCAACTTTTTAATTCCTTGCACGGATAGATTCAGAGTTATGTCCTTTTAAGTTATTGTTGCCTTGAACAATTACATTCTGGTGATGTCTGGCGTGATTACTGCTCAGGTACTCTATGGTGCTTTTTGCCGGCATTGCAGCTGAGGCACTTGTTTATGGTGAAGCCGAGGGTGGAGAGAATGATGAGAATCTGTTCAGGAGTATCTGTGTTGTTCTGCAACCTCCATTGTCTGTAGCCCAGGTATCTCTTCATTTTTTTACCTTGTTTGATGGTATTCATGTATTGGCAAATAAATAATAAATTTTTATTTGGCATTTTACCTTGATTTTAGATGTCAAACCAAGCAAGATGGGCAGTTTTACAATCTTACAATCTCCTTAAATGGCATAGACGTGCTCACCTAGCAGCTGTCAAAGCTCTGGAAAATGGAAACAGTCTTAGCGTTGTAATTAGGAGAATAGAGGAAGCCATGCTGGCCGGTGAATAAACACCCATACTTAAAAATTATGGTTTCTTGATTCTGATTTCCTACAAGCTAGATCTCTTTGTTTATTTGCTTTGCTGGAAATGATTTTTTAACTTTGTTTATGCCTCCACATATGATTTTGGAGAGGATAGATTGGCTCAGAGGCATAAATGGTGTGTAATTGGAACCCTGGTTACTCTTCACCTCTGTTCACTTGGCCTTGTGAGAAGCATCTTGACTTGCAGTTGGTCTGAGCTATCATTGTCAGGTGGTTGTGGTAGCATTGTTTGTGACAAATGACTGTGGCTGCCACCAAGACTAATCTAGAGGAGAAGTTGGCAAATTCATCGCGATCAGGACGAAAGATGGGCAAATTCGTTGTGCAAGGACTTAAGATGAATTTTGACCTGTGTGAGATCTGAGTTCTCCTCCAATTTCCTATTTTCTGCAGATTTATGACTTGTACATTAAAAAAAAAAGAAACCATTGTCTCTTCTTATCTGTATTTGGTTAGATTAATGTAAATGTTTTCATTGAAAAGGTGAAGTTTTTCTATTGTTCTGTAAATGCATTCAGAATACATCCTGAACAAACTTTCTGTTTCTCACTGGGCAACGCAAACATGTATGAATTGGTAGTCAAAAGATCTGGAATGCATAATCTGAACAAGATTGCAAGCATTTGTGCGGCTACTCAACGATACCCGTACTTTTCAGGTAGACTATAGTTTGACTTATTTATTCATTTATTTTGATATCATGGTTTTCAATTATTCATTGGCGATGATTGTATTGTAGAGGGAATCCAAGGAGCAGACATTGAACGATGTGTTGTTGCACGTAAACCATAGCGATGGTGTTCTAACAGAAGAAGAGGCCATCAAAAAGATTAACCGGGTCATTGATAAAAAAAGGAGAGAGCTGCTGAAACTTGTTTTGCAAGTTTTCCAAGAAAAGGGAAGCAACATTCCAAAAGCTTGCAGGGATTGGTTCGCGAACCAATCCATGTTTTGTCGTATACAAGTACAAAATGGGCAAATCCTCCTTAATTTTTTTTTTCCCCAGAAAGTTGATTCATTCAACCAAACGCTTATAACAATAATATATTCATAATAATAAATGGATTATTTCAGCATCGATTTTAATAATTTTCAATTTCTTTTTACAATCTTCAAGTTTTGGTTGTAATTACTAACGCTATTTTTATAATTCTCAACTTAAAAAACGTTTATAAAAGAGATCAAAGATTGAGGATTGCAATGAAAGTCTTGGAGTAGCTGTAGGGAGTAGGAACAGTTAATTGCACAATAATTCTCCCCGGAGCACAGAGACCAAAATCTTTTGTTGGAAGTGAAGAATTTATTTTTATGAAAACAGTTTATTCATTCAACCAAACAGATGTCACAACAACAAACTATTCCCCGTAAATACTACGAACAATTTAGAAATAATGTTTTCATCATCCTTATCAAGTCCTTTTTCTCTTTGGATCGTCAACTGTCATAAAAATTGACTTTTTCAATTGATATATTTTATATAAATTGAGTTTTTAAAATTTGATATCTCATTTAAGTTAAATGTTAGTCATAAAAATAAATGCAAATGAGTAGTCAAAATATGCCTTCAATATTTTGAAGTCCCACAAGTCAATTCTTTAATGGCTTTTGTTACTCGTATTCTATTATTACAACAACCACATTATTCCATAGATCTCCTGTTTTTTCTGTTCTAATTAGATTCCCTTTTACAACTCACACCCCCACTCGCTACTATTAATTAATGTAGTAGGTCCCCTGTGGTCAGCTAGTTAAGCTTTCTTTGCCAACTGATATTGGATGCTACCATGGCTTTCTCTCACTCCCACAATCTTAGTATTAGGTATTCTTCTTTTTCTGCTTCTCTTTCAGGTATTCTTCTCTCTTTTGCTTTACCTTCAGCTGGTTTGGTTCAATCTTTTGATAAATGGATTTCAGTCCTTTTAATCTCTATTAGCCTGCATGTATTTAATAAATAAATATGGAGATTTGGATTGAATTTGTGAACTTTCTAATAATGCAAATGCAAATGTCAAATATAATGAACAATATGTTGGAGTCTCTTTTGACATTATTTTTGAGAAGCAGAAACTCAAATTTGGTGACACAAGTCAACAGTAATGTTCTGGCCAAAGGGATAAATATTATTATATTGATGTAATAGAATGTAACAATAGTTTTCTAAACGAATATAGTGTTTAAAAACGCGAAGGAAAAAATTTAAGCAAATGTTTGATAAGATTGAACTCTCTACTTCTTCCTATGATACTACTTGGTTATCAATGGTGCCATCGTCCCTCGTTTTCTTCAGTGTATAGATAGGTTAATCGATAATCAACTCCATGATGGCTCGTGGGGTCTTCCTAATCGCCCTACGTGGTTGTTTAAGGATGTTGTATCATGTACATTGGTATGTGTACACTTAAGCGATGGGGTATTGACGAAGAACAGACTAATAAGGTATTAATGAATTTTACCAATCCTGTATTTTTTGTCTCTAACTGATGTTAAGTAGATGATTTGATCCAGCTCTGGTCATCTTGGTATCTCAACTATTATTTTGATTACCGAAGCGATTCAATTTTAATATTCTAAAAACGAAAGAATCAGATGGGAGAAGCGGACGCATTTTTCAAAGAGTGGCCTGAGTGTCTCATCACATTAAGAGACATCTTGTCCTATAAACTGTAGACATTTATTGCGCTACCTTAATCCAATATAAGAGAGTAGTGAAAGGACCTACCAGATGACCATGCTGTATTCTGTCTAATCAGACTCCTGTTCTCCGATGCTCAAACGTACAAAGGCCTTATAAATAGTGAAATCACTACACAAAAAAGGGACTTGGGATCTTTTTTCAGCAAAAAAAAAAGACAAACGAGACTCAACTAGCAGTGACTTGCCCTCTCCATAAACATTCCCGAACCCAACATCTCGAGTCGGTAAATAACTAAAATACTTTTAATTCGTCTCTCTCTTTAATTTAGTCTTTGATAATCCATTGATTTGAGCATGGAAGTTTATATGCCAGTAATCTGGCTTCACTCTTAGCTTGTTCTTTCTGATTTCAGGTAGTCCCCCAGGAGTTTTTGTCCAAAGTTGGATACTACTCTATACAATCTCTACATCAGCTGCAACAGTAATATCTGTGTGACGCGCTAAATTTTTAATCCGAAAAAATCTAGGCATCAACAGTTAGCGCTGTCTGTGAAAAAATAAGCTAAAAGTCTGAATAGGGAACTTAAAAAATATTGTGTGTGAAC
>JAWDEX010000023.1:5805911-5820758 GCA_035221805.1 Trichilia hirta
AACAACAGATTTCATTAAAAAGCTGATACAACACACAGAGATAAATGTTGCATACAAATAATTATGTGATGAAATCAAAGAAGGAGTTGTGTTAAGATATTAGCTCAAAGATAGATCGATTTATTTTCGAGAAGGCAGACTATATATCCCTAACGAAGGAAAATTGCATAAGACATTATTGCATAAAACATATGATTCAAAATGGGCAGTACATCAGGGGCTAAAAGAATGATGGTATTGCGCCCAAAATAAAAGAAAACGTGGGAATGTACGTCAAAACTTACCTAGTGTGCCAATTTGACAAGAGTGAGAGGAGAAGACTTGTGGGACTTTTATAGCCATTACCAATACCAAAAAAGCCATGGCAATCAATTTTTATAGATTTCATAGCGAGAATGCATAAAATAAAGGATGGATACTCATTAATATTGATTATGGTAAACTAATTTTAAAATATGCAATATTTATGACTGCACCACATGCGTACCGAACAAAAAAAGTAGGAGAATTAATGCTAATATATGTGGTTAAGTATTTTGAAGTACCAGAAGATATCGTAAGTGATATGAATGCAAGGTTTATGAAAAAATTCTGAACTTCACTCTTTAATCTCATGGGCACAAAGTTGAAGTTTTTCACAGCTAATCATTCTTAAATAGAAGAGTAAACTGGGAGGATAAATGTACTACTCAAAGAATACTTGAAGCGCTATATAATAGGAAATTAAAAAAATTGAGTAGAGTTATTAGACACAGCTCAATTCTGTTATAATATGCACCATTCTTTTGAAATAAAGATGAGTCCAACAGAGTTAGTATTAGAGCAACAACTGCACATATCATAAAAGGTGGCAAAATAGAATCGCAAGGTAAAATGTCTGGCTACATATAGGCTTACATGTGACAAATAAAAGATGTTAGAGTTAGCCTCAAATAGTCTAACCAAAGTAACTTGTCAAATCAAAAAATATACATCAAATAGTCTAACCAAAGCAACTCATCAAATCAAAAAATAAACAGATACGGGGCAAAGAGATCTTGAGTTCAATATGAGCTACCAAGTATTGTTAAAGCTAACTCTACAAATATGAAAGAAGATTAGTCACAAGAGAGTGCACAGAGAATTAGTGCTGAAATATGATGAACCCTTCGAGGTAGTAGAAAGGGTGGGTAAAGTTGCTTATAGATTAAAACTTTCAAAGAGATTAAAGATACATTCGACAGTATATATAAGTTTTATGAAGCCTTTTTATGTATATCAAGTTGATAAGGGATGCCAGTAAACTAAAAGAGCACCACTTATGATTCAAAAATAATTTGATAAAGAAGTCGAGAAAATTCTTAATCATTGGACCATAGGGCAAAGTAAGAAGAACCGAAAAACGTAGTATTTGGTTCAATAAAAAGGAGAAAGTACAGCGGATGCAAGCTGAAAGTGAGATACTACATTATGGCAATTTTAAAAGCAAGCTCAAGAATATATTTTTGATTCAATGAGGATGTTGATCTCTTTAAGTAAGGGAGATTTCTTATAGTCTTAAGTCAAAAAGATGTACCCGAAGCTAAAATGGCCTTGATCCTACGCTATAGGAGATTACTTGTGTTGTTGGAGTAGCACAAGGCAACGCAAGTGTAAGAGGCACATATAATATAGGTTAATATATCTTGATGATGCATCACAAGGGTTAGGGTCAATAACCAAAGAAGGTTAAATGAGATAACAAGTTCACATATTAAGTTGATAGTATAAGCATTAAGCACTGGGGCTAAATAGTATTAGGCAGCGCATCATGCGGCAAAATCTTGAACTCTTGCACATCATCGGGTTAGAGACATAATGTGTCACATATATAGGGGTCCAAAATACTCATTGAGATATAAGACAAGGTTATGCAAAAGATTAAATCAATTAGAGGTCTAAAGATAAAGATCCAAGAGTTTATCACTATTTTGAATACGACTATACTTCTTAATAGAATAGTTGAAAGAGTCCTAAGTCTTATATGTAAGAAGGAGCCAAAAGCGGCTCAAAAATCCTTAAATGACCTTAGAAACTCCTTCCTAGCCAAGCCAAGCATATAAGAAAAGGGTGCACATCATGAACCCGTGGGCACAATTGGTATGAATATGATGATGTCAGCAATACGGTTCGATGACATCAGTAGTACAACTTTATACGGACAAGTTATCGATGGTGTAGAATTGTGAAAAATTGAGATAGCTCATGCTTCTAGAATTCTTTATGAGTTGGATTCTTTATGACCATAAGAAATTAAGGGTATTAGTTTTAAATAGAATTCTTTATAAATTAGAATTCTTAATGACCTTAGGAAGTGAAGGATATTGGCTTCACTATATAAGAAATGTTTGTAGTGAATTTAAAATTCTCAAATCTGAGATACCAATTTATAGTGGGAACAAAAAAACAAATGTGAGAGAGAGTAATACTTTTAAGACTTACTAGTCAAAATTAAAATTGTGTAATCCTTTTATTGATTTAATAAAATATTAAAGGTTGGTACTTTCATAAACTTTATGTCGTGCTGTATTGTGTAGAATTTGTGCGATATTATTGTTGTAGATTAATTGTAAAAGCAAAAAATTGGGGAATGCTGATCGAGTTAAAATTCAATGCATCACATAATTGCTTCTCTAAGCAAAGGACTTGTAACACTAGGACTGTTTGAAATAAATCTTATCTATGTTTAAACTTTCAAAACTCAATCCATGCTTTAAATTAATAATGGTAATATCTTTGTATTTATTATAATTAATACTTTTGATATATTTATAAATTAATCTTAAATTTAAGATATTTTTATATAATATTTTAAAATAATTAAAATTAATTTTTTTTCAACTTAATGGTTTAATACACCTTTTTCTTAATAAAAAAGTAAAAAAAAAAAATTAATCTTAAAAATTTGAAAATCTTTATAGAATATGTTTACAAAAACATTTTTATTTAATTGATTTATTTACATAATTATTCATATAAAAATTTAACACTTTTTTTTAATTATCAACATATGTAAATTTTTATTAAAAGACTATACAACTAAAAAATCAATATAATAAAATAACATAATTATTTTTTATTGTTTAATTTTATTTTAATTTAGATTTATCAAACTATCTTATGAATGAAAATATTTTATATTTATTTTTATATAATATAAAAAATTATAATAAAATTTAAAATTTTATTATTTATTTAACATATAAAATTATAAGGATATAGCTATAAAATTATTAATTTTTATTTAAAAAAATTTAATACTTATACTTAAATTTAGAAAAAAAAAGGATCATTCATATTCAAATATATAGAGTTATTTAGAATTAAAATTTTTCAGATATTTAATAACAAAAATAAAAGTTACCCAAATATCCCAACTTATATATCAAGTTATGGGTGTTTTCTATAGAATCGAATGATTAGAAATCTTTTTAAACGACTAATTATATTATCTTCATATCCAATTAATAAATGTCATACATTACTTCAATACAAGTTGATATTAAACCTGGGATGCCTAAATTTATTTTATCTAAAATGAGATATTAAGTTATTATTATCACAACATTTTAATTCAGAGACACCATTTTAGCCCCAGATCAATCTAAACTTGGGCAAGTTATGAATAAATTTTTCTTCATTTCTAATTTAAAATGATAAAATTTAATATATTACATAAAAAGTATTTTATAATTACTTAAAGAATGAAAAGATTATTTTAAAAATTTGATTCAGAGTAATAAAATGACCAATTAAATAAAAAATAATATTAAAAAATATAAAATTTAACTAAAATATTGTATATAAAATTAAAATAGTATGTTAGTATTTTTAAAAAAATATTAAATTAATATAATTAGTAGATATAAATAATATGAATTGTTTGACAGTTATATTACATTGTTATGTCATTTTGTGTCTTTGGCATTCTGTTAAATAAAATATTACTATGCTTGATATAAAAATTTTAAATAATTATTTAAAATGAGGAATATTACTTAATAAAAGGC
This sequence comes from Trichilia hirta, assembly GCA_035221805.1. Taxonomy (NCBI): domain Eukaryota; kingdom Viridiplantae; phylum Streptophyta; class Magnoliopsida; order Sapindales; family Meliaceae; genus Trichilia; species Trichilia hirta. The sequence goes on from JAWDEX010000023.1 coordinate 5,809,940, forward strand.
GATAGGAAAATCTTGTGGCAATAACTTACATAATATTGGTCATTAAAAAAAACGAAATCACAAAATTCACCAACGATATGTTAACGGCCGGGCAGATGCGACGTGACATGCCATCGGTCGACCAACTCTCTATGTCGATTAAGAAAATATCTCAGTTGTCAGTATGTTGGGCCCAATACAATTACCGAAAAATCCCAACATTGCAGGCTTACTACTAAGTAAACGTAATATATTTTTCACGTCCATGTTCTTGCAAAACGGTCGTACCTACCACCCGTTTTAGATATTTCCAAACCCCGACTAATAATCGGCCATGCCATGGCTGTCTCTTCTTCTTCTTTGTACACGAAAACTTTCCATCAACTTTCTCTCCAAAAGTTTTCCTTTCGTTTCCCCCAAACACTCCCGCGCGAAAAGTAGAAACCTTCTCAGAAAACGCCAACCAAGAGTTCTGAGAGTGTTAAGAATACGAGGATGCAGTGAAGCGTAAGGACCTAGGGAGAGCTCTCAGGTTCTTGAAATCCATCGAGGGCAGCCAAAAGGCAAACAATCCAATTGAGCATTTAGATGGTTCGTTATGGTCCGAGTCTAATCGGACTCGTCTCGGCGATTTGGGATTGGTTGGCGGGCCAGAGGGAGATTGGGAGGTTTTAGACACGTGTTTGAATGCCGATGATATTATATTTGTGGCCAGTGCTTATAAGTTTCTTCAGAAAAGTGGGTTTTTGCGCAATTTCGGAAAATTCAGCACCATCGGTAATCCTTTATTTATTTTCCTGCTTTGTTTGTTTTATTTTGTTTGTAAGAATTTGCTTCGAGTGTTGCTGTTTATTTTTCCTTGTATTCTCTGCATACGTTTTTGGCAGTTTTGGAGGGACCTAGAGATGTTACACCGACAGTATTGATGTCTTCAACTGGCTTAGAAGGTGATTGAATAAGTATTTTTTGTTTATTTTTCAAAAAGCTTTTGTTGGCATTTTGATACCCGCATTTGTTCCTGCAATGTTTCATTAGAGATTTGATCTGTATATGTTATTTTACCGATTGGTTATTTAACATTGTGCATATCAAATTTTAAATATCACTGAAATGTGTCTTTTGATTTCTTTTTCTTTCGATAATTTAGTTTCCAAACTTTCTCCAAAGAAGTGAGGCGTTTCTGGAAGCTCAAGTGTTGTGTTGGCTGCTTTTTTGGGTGGAACATCTTTTCTTCTTTCTGGAGGGATTGATACCAGACCTAATCTCGCGGTCATTCTGGGGGGCTTGCATTTATAGACGCTATCTTCCTTGGAGGTGTTTGTTTAGCTCAAATTTCAAGTTGTTGGCCTCTTTACAAGCGTCGGATTCTTGTGCACGAAGCAGGTAATCTACTAATTGGTATGTGCTACATATATTCGTTTAACTTAAAAGTTAGAGTTGGCAATGAGCCTCATTTCTAACCTATAAACATGGTTGTACCCAATGTCACTTTTGTCAAAATCTCAAGTCAACTGAAAGGATTAGTTCATCCAAAAAAGTGTCCCTGAAAGTGCAATTCTTTTGCCCAGGTAGAATGTACATGGAAACATAAATTTTTGTTCTGAAGAAGTTGAGATGATATTCTCAGCACTTCACAGCACTATTTGTGAGCTTGGAGAAAAGACACTTACCTGGCAAGGACATGATGCGACAAGTCACATTATTGAAGTTGTGAGATAAAATCTTTATTCCTATCTTTTAATTTTTTATTTATCAGGTTAATATTAGAAGGCTATTTTGACATATTAATCACCATCTTTTCGGTGTGTCCAACTCTCATATAAATATATGACTGAGAAGTAATGGTTTTATCCAAGAATGATATCATAATTTATCATGGAACTAGTTGATCGGTCATTTTGTTCAATTGGAAATGATGATTTGAGCCTTTCTATTCTTGCAGTGGTTGAATTTGTTGAAGTCTATGTTCTGTGAAGCTGAGTGGTTGAGAAACAAGTCAGTTCCGACAGTGGGTGAATATGAGAAATGGACATGTATCAGTTGCCTTGGGTCCAACTGTCTTCCCAGCTGTCTGTTTAGTCGGCCCTAAGCTTTTCCTGGGAGGTTGTTAGAAGTCCTGAATTTGATCATCTACATAAGGCTTGTCAGCACTTGTGGGCGTCTTCTCATTGATTTTCAAGGTTTTAAGGTTAGTTTCTTTTATAACTCTCTTTAATGAACTGGCAAGAATTGCAATTTTGATGTCTGGTTTGATATGATCAGTGGTGCTTATTACTTTGATCATGCCTATGATATAGAGGGAATCCCCGGAAGGGAAATTGAATGCCTTGTTGTTACATGTAATCCATAGCAATGGTGGTGTTACTAAAGAAGAGGCCATCAAAAAGCTCAAGCAAGTCATCGACAATAGTAGGACAGAGCTGCTGAGATTAGTTTTGCATGAAGAAGATAGCATAGTTCCAAAAGCTTAAAAGGATTTGATTTGGAAAATGAGCAAAGTGTTGCACCTATTTTACATGAATACTGATGGATTCGCTTCAAATGTTGAGATGATCAAAGCTGTCAGTGCAGTGATTTCTGATTCCGTTGTTGATAAATAAATAGTGAGTGTATTTCGTGTCAGATCAAAGTCACACATCAAATGTTCCCTGGTTTTGCTTCCACTATGTTTTTGTCCGACTTTTTGTTTTTTGTTTTTAAGTTTATTTTTCTTTTAAACACATGCGAGCGAGCGCCCCCACACTCGCACGCTCACGCACAAGATACACACGCACACAAAATAGCTGTCTTGCTCTCTATTTCCTCCGAACGATCGTTTAGTTGAGTCTGAATTTTCATTCGAGAATGTTGGTTTGTTTCTTTCGTTTGTGAAAAAAAAAAAAATCATACTTCTAAAGGCGACTCAAAACACTATTAAATGAGGGAAGCCCTTCTAATTGAAACAATGTCATGTTTGTAAATATCATAAAATCAGTGTTTTACTTCACTAAAATGCATCAAAAATAGCATCATTACACATCCAAAATCAAAATCACAGTTCATTCTGACAATGTAAGCACGATCAACCGGTAACACAAGCACATGGATTATCTTCTGCACAACAAGAAAATGCTCGATTCAGACCACTGCAGGGTAAATTGTTAGGATGATTCTCGCACAGGATGTTGAAACAGATTGGTAGATAATCATAGACCCAGTTTCCTTTGATGTTATTCATGCCAACGTATGAATTTGGCATACAGAACCAGGTAATGACCAGCTGCAGCAGTAATTAATACTTCACCACCTTGAATCTCAGAAGGATTTCTTTTCATAAGAAACAAGACCATGAATGCCACCTTCAACTTGTGCAGCTCCTGTTCGGACCTGTACAAGTCAGAAAAGAACAAGGTCACCTGACTGAAACCATAGCAGTAGTTCAAAAGGTCTTTAGATCAAACAAATCACAAAGCTCACTCAAAACACTTGGCTCATATTGCAGGACCAAGCCAAAATGAAGAGGAAGTTCTCATAGTATAAGAAAAGAATATGATCTCATCTTTATTGAGAACAATTATCTATTTGAGAGACACGGCATGCAGAAAAAGCTTACTAAGCAATTAAAATTCTTATAAAAAAAGGTAGTTTCAACCATTTCCTTGAACAATTTTGTATTTTGCTTCCTTGTTGCAAGGTACCAACTATGACCTCTCAATATTTTCATATGAAAACAACTGAAAAGAACCTTTCTATAGTACTTTTCTATACCAATATTGGATATTTATGAACCCTCAGATAAAATAGAGGACTTGTAGACGTGGCCACTATCCAAAGGTGCATCACACAATGACCACATTAAAACATAAGTAGATTTGGATTGTCTTCTTTTCTTAGAACCTCTAGTTCAAGAAAGAGGATGGTAGCACACTCACCTAGGTAATTTTCATTTAAAATCCTATTCTACAACTATGTTTTCAACTTTAATAAGCAATGACCTAAACTTTTCAAGTATATTAGAAAACCAACTGCTAAGCCCACAATCAATCATTGTTTTATCTAAGCAACACCTGAGGGTCAAGTACAAATTAATAAAAGAACAAAATATCCTTAACTATGAAACTACCAGTGCGGTAGAAACAACAATACCAGTGGTAAAACATACCTCCAGCCTTAAAGTTCTTGATCTTAGCAGATCATTAGCAGACTGCAGGGAGGAAGCACCAAGATCCTGGAACCCTTGCTTGACTGCTTGCATTGTGTATGGTATGAACTTTAAGACAGAACCTTTGTCTGCAACTGCTCCAACAACCCCCTGAGCAATCTTTAATTTGGCTGTATCACCCAAGTATCTTTGGTCACTAACTTTAGTCATTGCTTCCAGGGAACCCATGCCACGATATTTTTTAACACGACAGCCATTCTGATTAAAAAAGTAATGCAGTCAACTTCAATTTTAAGCGTTCAAAATAAATAGATAACCTAGCTAGGAAGAAAGAAGAAATAATGACTTCAAAACATTCACAACAATGATTTAGATATACCTGACAAAGAGGAATGGCTTCTATCATACCTGATACACATAAGAGCCAGGAGCTTCAGTACTTCCAGCTAAGAAGCTTCCCATCATTACAGTAGATGCCCCAAGAACCAAAGCCTTAACAATCTGTCCAGAGTTTGAGATACCACCATCAGCAATGACAGGCACGCCACTCTGGGCAGCAATTGATGACACCTTGTAGACAGCAGCTGCCTGAATAGTTTTAGATAAATAACATAAATAAAGTAAATGACTGTAAAAGTTTTGCTGAAAAGGATAAAATGATAAGTCCAATGGTTAAAGTCGCTGTTGCATCTTCTGGACCATAACATTTGTCATATAAGAGAAACAACAAAATGGAAAGAGATAGTGATAAGAAACAGAAAAAATAACACTTCATAAACTTCACACTCCATCTTCACAACTGAGAGTGCACCTCAAAAATAATGTGATGTCAAGTATCAACACATGACAGAATTATCTTCACATCTCAAGATATACAAGTCAGTTACATTTGATTTTACATGATCTCCATTTAATAAATCCCCCTAAAATTTCACTGCACATGGTCTGGCTAGATAAGTTAGACTCTGAATTTAAGTTGACAAGCAAAATTGCACCAGAGCAAAAGTTATACCTGTCCTCGCCCAACTGCACAAACTTCTTGGGTGGTACAGATAGACCCAGACCCCATCCCAACTCTTAACCCATCCACACCAGCCTGAATCAAATTCTGAGCTTGGTACATTGTCACGACATTCCCACCAATCACATCCAACTCTGGATAAGTCTTCTTCACATACTTTATCATCTCAATCTGATAAACTGAGTTCCCCTGAGAACTATCCAACACCACAAAATTTGCTCCAGCCTTCACCAGATAGTCTAACCTCTCCTTATCAGACTCCCTTGTCCCAATTGCTGCCCCCACCATACACTTCCCGTCCGTCCCCATTGTCCCCTTCCCCAATTTTGGATATGCTTTAACTCTCTCCACATCCTCCTTTGTTACCACATCTACCACCTCCCTGTCCTTCTCCAAAACAACAAAATCCACCTCATGTTTTTCCAAAACCGCATCTATTTTCTCCAAATCATAATTCCATGGAACAGAAACCTTAGAATTGCAATCACTCATATAATCAAATACTTTAACTTTCTTATCGCTCACATTCTCCCAGTCAGATTTTGAAACATAACCCAAGATGCTTGATCTCGTAGCACCTGAATTAGGAATATGAAAACAAATAATCAATGAACTAATACCATAACTAACTCGCTGACACTTATGCGTACAAGTAATTAAAAGCTTTTTCTTTTTTCCTGGAAAAAACATTTGTTATAAAAATAAGTGCTTTTTAATTGATTTGAACTAAACTTTTTAATATACCGGAGTCCGTAACGAAAATGTAATTGCAACCATCAAAATCCTGGACATCACCAATAAATGCGTCACGTGCCTTGAAAACAGCCGAACTCGACTTGAAAATCGGGATGCGCAGCGACTTGGCGGATGTAACAACATGTGCCTGTTCGGCAGCCGTGCAGTTAGAGTGCACGATGCCAATACCACCAAGAGCCGCCATTGCTGCAGCCATATAGTCCTCAGTGACAGTATCCATGGGAGACGAAACACAAGGAATGGAAAGATCTATATTGCGCGTAAGGCGGGTGGAGAGAGAAACTGCGTCGGTCGGGAAGCCGATGTAGTGAGGGAGGAAGATGACGTCGTCGTAAGTGTACGAGCATCCTCGGTTGAAGAGCCTGTCGGCGGAGAAGCCGTCGTCTAGTGGCGGGTGAGAAGTCCATTTTAGTGGTGGTGGTGCCGCCGCCAAAGGCTGAGAAGCTTAGGATTTAGTCCGAAAGAGACGGCTAGACGTGGAGGAAATCGACCAATTATGTGGTTTTGAGATTTTACACTGGTCTGATGGGTCCAAACTAGTGCCGCGCACGTGTATGTTGCATTGTCTCGAAAGCCGCGGTTAACGAGATGTATCTCGGGTTTATAGTATAAAGTTCACGAGATATAAAAGCTTTGCAAATTTTATATTTAAAAATTTGTAAATTCAAATATAAATATATTTTTTTAATTAAATAAATTAGTCTCATTTTGATATTCCAAAATCTATACAAATCATTTTGATTAAACTTATAATTCTTTCACTATTACCATATATTAATTTTATTTTTATATGAACTTTAAATTTATAATGTAAGACCTAAAATTTGTAATTGCAGATAAAAATTGCTATACAATTAAAATAAAATTTAAACTTCTAATTAGTCATATTCTTTTTTAATTTAAATAAATCACGACTTAAAGAATATAATTATAATTAATTAATTATTATACGATAAAATTTTAATTATTTAAGTTATACACTTTTTTTTTTTAATTAGACATCTTATGATTTAGTCGATATTATTTTATTTTCCTTCTATTAATTTAATGTCGGATTTTCAAACACATAAATTAAGTTAAAGTGTAGTAGTGAATGTTGACACCAACTTTTTACCCAAAGTAAGGTAATATTTCTTGATACCAAAGAATTTGTAATCTTCTTATTTAAAAAATTATAAAAATTGTATTGATTATTTTGAAAAATTATGTTAACTTTTTTTTTTTTTTTATATATTCAAAAAAAAGTTTGATTTTTTACATAATTATTAAAATAAAATGTTGTAAATATTATTAAAATAATATGTATCTAAATTTTTAGTAAACTTACTTCTTGTAATAAATAGTGTTAAATATATAAGTTTTCATATAAATTTAATTATATAAATTAATATAATAAATTATATGTATTATTATAATATTTAAAAAATTTATATAAAATAAAGTAGAAGAGACACGTGTGAAAACAAAATGTGGGCAGCATAACTAGAAATTATTGTATTAGAAAATGGGAATTGGGTTCTGCCAAGGGTCCTAAGATTCCCCCTGCCTTGGGTTTTAAATTGGTTTATGCTGATAGAATGATAAATTATTCGAATTAGGTAGACTCAAATTTTAACTCTCAATTTAAATTTATCGTCGAAATAAATAAAAAATACAAAAATACCAGTAGACGTTTAAATGAAATTAAAAAGAAAAGTTATTTTTAAGTATATTTTAATAATTTTACTTATTTTAAATTTTTTATTCTTAAATAAACTCAAATGATGTAGTACATTAGTTCATATATACTTATTAAATATTGATATATAATTTTTAAAATTATTTATTATATATTTTTATTATTTAATTAACGTATGTTATATATATATTTTTATTATATGTTAAAATAAAATTTTTGAGATGAGTAACATTGCTCATAAATTTTATAGTAATATTAACATATTAACAAATTTAATATATTAAAAATTCAAACTCTTACATGAACCAAGCCAAAAATATTAATATTTAAAGAGAATTAAAATTTCTCCAATAAAAATGGTTATCTTTTATATTATTTATAAAATTAATCTTTACTTATTAACTCCTTTATATCACCATATAATTTTTTTTTTTTTTTAAAATTTTTTCTCTCTCTAATTCTCTCCTTTTCTTTGTTATCAAACATCTAATAAAATTGAAAAAGAATATCACCATGACCATCCTTTGATCTAACTTTATTGAAATAATATTTATGTCCGAAAATACTGCAAAAATTAATGCAGTTTATGAACATTATCAACGAAACTGAATATAAATGTATGTGGGATCAACTTTACAAATATTTAGTATTACTTACAAAATTTACTTTTGTTTCACTACAACATGGAGGAGACTCTACATGTTTTATTTGAAAAATTGTGATAAGAGAAAAAAGAGATTAGTCTTCTAATCTTCAAAGTTTAGGATTAGTAGAACATAAAATGACATCCATCGTGACCTGGAAAAAAAAATATAAAAAATCTTAAAACTTAATAAATTTAATCAACAAAATATCTCAAATAACATAAAAAATTTAGAGTTTGAATTTCAACTTACTTGGATCAACTGTTACTAGGATTGCTGTGCCACCAAATGAGCAAGTTCCTCCAGCAACTTTCGTTCTTTGCCAATAACTATTAAACGCATAGGAAGCATGGGCATACACGGTATCGGGCTCAAAGCATGGACCACTGGGCTGAATTGTGTCACAATCTGCACCCGATGCACAGGCATAATTCATAGCTTCTTGGACGATCGGGTCGGGCACAGATGGCTTGGCCACGCACCAAAGAGCTATACTGGGACCTCGGCTTGGAGGCGATCGACCCGTAGGTGGAGGGTAAACCGTCGGTGGTTCAAATATTGGTGGGCTTGGAACGAATCCAGTTGGAGATGGGACTGAAGAAGGTGGGCTTGGAACAAGCCCTGTTGGAGACGGGACAGAAGACGGTGGGTTAGGAATAAACCCAGTTGGAGATGGAACCGAAGAAGGCGGGCTTGGAATGATACTGGGTGGGATGGGCTCGTTGTAAGGTGGGCTCAATGTGGACCCAGGCGGGCTTGGAAAGTAAACAAACGGACTTGGTACTACATTTGGCGGGGCAGGAACGGTTTCGGCCGGTGGATTCGGGGTAGGGAGGGCTTCCGATGGGCTCGGGATGGTACCTATTGGGCTTGGTGGTGGGCTTAGATTGGGGAGAATGGGTGGAGCTAATGGTGTAGAACCAGTTGGTGCTGGAATGGTTGCAGGAGGCTGAGGGGTGAAAGGGGGATAAATGCAATATGGAGGGGCATTTTCGGGTAACGGAAATGGGCTTAGTGAATCAAAGGGCGGCAAAGAAAATGGTGAATTCACGCCGTAGGGGTCAGTGTTGGATGATGGATCCCCGTTGACGCGCTTCATCACTTTCAATTTCTCGATGGCTTTGATGATTGATCTTCTTGCATGTTTTGGATCTTTCTTGATTAATCCCATTGATTTTCTTGCATCTGCCCATCAAAATAAAAATAAATACACTGTCAACTTCTTATAATTAGTATAATAGTCAAGAAATATGAAATCCACTTGAATAATTTGCAATAAAATCAATCTTTTAATTAATGTCGGTTTAATTTCCGTTAGAATTTTACAAAATTTGAAAAATAAAAATTCCTTTGTTATTCACTTTTTTTCTTTCTTTCTTAGACATTAAGTTTTGCTTATGAAAAGCATTTAAAATAATATAATTTTAACTTGAAATCTTGCTCTTTTAGATACATTAGTCATCACTACACAATTAAGTGGAAAAAGAAAAACAGATGAAATCTAGTATATTCCCACTAAAACTTTATTTTCCTTGACAAAGACTCCACCATAAAACTGACACAAATTTAATTTTTCTTTTTCAATCACCATAATATTCAGTGTGTCATCATATGAATTCATTGATTAAATGCAATATACAGTAACATGGATTATAAGTTCTTCAACAAATAACAGAGGTTCCTTACCACACTCCGTGATGAGAGTAGCAGCCACCATCGTTAAGCAAAGAAGAAGAATAAAAACCCTTCTGGAATTTCTGTTTTTTCCCATGACTTTGAGTTAGAAAAACGTCTGAGAAAATCAATGACTCCGAAGCCCTACAAATGAACACAAGAGAGAAGACAGCAAGCGATATAAAGTAGAGATAGACTTTGTATATATAGAGAAGTCGGTTAGCTTGTTCGCTTGCTTATACAGTACTAGAAACGTAGAAAGGAAGAAGCAAATGAGGTGTGCAAGTATCAGAGATGCTTGGTGTGGCCAAAAAGATTGATTCTTCAGCTTCTCACTTTGCTATACTTAATCACTTTACTTGGAGATGTATAGAGGAAGAATATTTGAAAGGGCTTATTTTATGGGAGCTTGCTCTAACATTATGTATTGTTTTGTATTTTTTGTGTTCTTTTATGTTACCGTGCATGCAGGAGATGGGCTGTTGGGTTGGCATATATGCTTGCTTGATACTGCGAAAAAATGAAAGTGTCGATTTGGTTTGGTGGTTGTTTTTGTTGCCTTTATGTTTTTTCTGTTTGTTTTTATTTTGCTTGCTTTCTACTCAAAGCTCTTTGTTTCCATCTCTTTTTGATCTAGGAGACAGTAACTCCTTTAGGCTGCTTTTTTTTCTTTGAATGAACATGAAAGATGGGATTTGCGTTGTGGGCTTGTATCAACGGATAAAATAGTGAATATGTTGATTTCAAGTATGTTTGGAATTGATAAATTATAAATTATTAAGAATATAAGAACGCAAATTAATATAAAAATTTTGTTCATATAAATTAATATATCACCTTTATTTATAATCACATATATCACATATAAAAACAATATCATGAATTTATTATTGTATATAAGGTAAAGCATAAGTTTATGAAGAACT
>JAWDEX010000023.1:5820858-5837388 GCA_035221805.1 Trichilia hirta
AAATGTTTAGTGATATTTTTTTTTTCATCAGTCTATGTTTATATATATATATATATATATATATATATATATATATATATATATATATATTTGTTATCTTTAATCCTCTTCAATTTTCTCTCATTTTCTTTGCTATCAACCATCCAATAAAATTCACAAAAGAATATATCATCATGACCATCTTTTAGTCCAACTTTATCGTAATAATATTTATGTCCAAAAATACTGCAAAAATTAAAAGTTTACGAACAACCATCATACATAAATAAATGTCTATAGATCCCAGGAGGAAACAAGTGGAATTATCTACAAGCAAATCAAAAACCTAAAATGACAAATTCTTGAAAAACTTTCACAGGAGAAAAGAGATTAATCTTCTAATCTCAAAAGTTTTGGATTAGTAGAACATAAAATGACATCCATCGTGACCTGGAAAAAAAAAATTAATTAATTTAACTCATAAAATAACGGACAAAATGTAGAGTTTTGAGTCTCAACTTACTTGGATCAACAGTTACTAGAATTGCTGTGCCACCGAATGAACAAGTTCCTCCAGCAACTTTGGTCCTTTGCCAATAACTATTAAAGGCATAGGAAGCATGGGCATACACAGTATCCGGCTCGAAGCACGGACCACTCGGCTGAATTGTGTCACAATCTGCACCCGATCCACAAGCATAATTCATAGCTTCTTGGATGATCGGATCGGGCACAGATGGCTTAGCCACGCACCAAAGGCCTGTGATGGGACCCCTGCTTGGAGGCGATCCACCTGTAGGTGGAGGGTATACCGTCGGTGGCTCAAATATGGGTGGGCTTGGAATGAACCCGGTTGGAGAAGGGACGAGAGAAGGTGGGCTAGGAACAAACCCAGTTGGAGATGGAACCATAAAAGGGGGACTTGGGTTGATATTTGGTGGGTTGGGCTCAGAGTAAGGTGGGTTCAATGTAGGCCCTGGTGGGTTTGGAAAGTAAACAAATGGATTTGGGGGGCTAGGAACCGTTTCGGCCGGAGGATTCGGGGAAGGTATGGATTCCGATGGGCTCGGGATTGTACCTATTGGGCTTGGCGGTGGACTTGGAACCGGGAAAAAGGGTGGGAAATAAGGAGTCAATGGGGTAGATCCAGCGGGTGTCGGAATGGTTGTGGAAGGAGATTGAGGGGTAAAAGGGGGATAAATGCAATATGAAGGGGCATTTTCGGTTACTGGAACTGGGCTCAAAGAATCAAAGGGGGTTGAAGAAAATGGTGAATTCACACCGTATGGTCCAGTGTTGGATAATGGATCACCGTCGACGTGCTTCATCACTTTAAATTTCTTGATGGCTTCGATGATTGATCTCCTTGCATGTTTTGGATCTTTGTTGATTAATCCCATTGATTTTCTTGCATCTGCCCATCAGATAAAAAGTAATTCAAATGAATCGAATTAATTGGACATCATATAATAAAATCGACTTGAATAATTTGCAACAAAATAAATCTTTTAATTAATGTTGGATTATTTTCGATTACAATTTTACAAAATCTATAAAAATAATAAAATGTAATTCATTATTCTTTTTTTCCTCTTTTCTTAGACATTAAGTTTCGTTTGTGAAAAGCATTTAAATAATATAAATTTTAACCTAAAATCTTGCTTTTTAAGATACATTAGTCACCACTACAGAATCCAGTGGGATTCCACCATAAAAGCTGATGGAAACTCTAATTTTTTTTTTTTCCAAAACTCAATTACATGAATCTTCAATGTATCATCATATGAATTCATTGATTAAATGCAATACACAGTAACATGTATTATAAACTACTCTACGAGTAACAAAAGTTTCTCACCACACTGAGTGATAAGTGTAGCAGCCACCATTGTTAACCAAAGTAGAAGAATACAAACTCTTCTGCAATTTCTGTTTGTTTCCATGACTTTAAGCAAAAAAACTTCCGGGAAAATGAATGACTTCCCAGCCCTACAAAGGAACACAAGAGGGAAGACTGCAAGCGATATAAAGCAGAGATAGACTGCATATATATAGAGAGAGAGAAGTCAGTTAGCTTTAATATGCTTTAGCTTCTCACTTTGCTGTACTTAAATCACTTTGCTCGAATATGCATAGAGGAAGAAATGCTTAACAGTCTATGCATTGTTTTCATTTTTATGTTGCCATGCATGCAGGAGATTGGCTGTTGGAAAAAATGGAATGTGCATTTGGTTTGATGATGGTTTTTGTCGCCTATATGTTTTTTTTTGTCTTTTTGCTTGCTTTCTACTCAAAGCTCTTTGTTTCCAACTCTTTTTGATCTAGGAGACGCAACTCCTTTAGGCTAACTTCTTCTTCAATTTTTTTTTTTCTCCTTTGAATGAACATAATGGATGTGTGTTGTGGGCTTGTATCAATGTATAAATTAGTGAATATGTTGATTTCAAGTATGTTTAAAATTGATAGATTACAACTTTTAAATTATTAATAATATTATGTTTAAAATTGATAGATTACAACTTTTAAATTATTAATAATATTAGAAATGCAAATTGAAATAAAATTTTATTCATATAAATTAATATATTACTATTATATTATTATTACATGATGAGAATCACAAAGATTCCTTATGACCCCCACATTTGAAAGTTGTTATAATTATCCTTATAGACCATCTTATCCTTAAAAAGATTAAAGGATTAAAGGTAATTTTGTAATTTCACTAAAATGCTTTATCATCTTTTATATACATTCACTTTATCAGGGATATAATAATAATTGTATTATTTATTGTTAGGAAAATACCAAAAATGAAGTAATAACAATAGTTTAGGGAAAGATTTGTCACAACTTCTAAATTTAGAAAGTCTTTTTTACAAAAAATTAAGTACAGAGATTTTTGTTGTTTTGTGAAATCACAGGGCTAGTTGTCATTCCCCCTTGTGACCTGTATCATGCATTTTTTTTTGGGTCTCACAGAATATAATTTATTGCGCAAGTAAAAGGTCAAAACATCAATTCCTCCCATGTTTAATCTGGAAATTTTTGTTTTTTATAAAATTTTATTAACTGCCTTAATCTGTCTTGTGTTTGAAATTAGATAAAGTATACTAATTATAAATTAGTAATTTTTTATTTTTTTTTCACTTTGCTAATAATGTCAAAAATTCTGAACGTCAACTGACAAGGACCCAATAGCAGTATTTTTCTCTACATTTTTGCTCTATTTTAATTTTAATAATTTTCGATAAATTGTGAATTAAATTTTTTTAGAAAATTAACAAAGCTAACTCAATTTCCTAATTTAATTATTATTATTATTACTATTTTAAATCTCATATATTTTAATTTCACTTCACCTCGTGCATAACCCTTAAACTAAATAGAGGTAAATATATTGTTGCAAATTACTCAATTGGACCTTGAAAAAATAATTTAATTAATTTAAACTAAACGAAAATAATAAATTGATTGAAGTTCTTAAGACAATATTAAAATTACATATATTATCTTTTTATTTTTTTCCCAAATTCCATAGATAAAGTTTCTTCATTTCTTACATACAGAAGGTCACAGCTCGAACAATTTGGTTAATAATAGCAAATAAAATGTCTTGTATGGCCTCAAGCCCAAAATATCAACCTAAACTAAACTAACCAATTAAAAATTTCATTTAAAATTTTTGGCATTTTAAAAGTAAAATAAAAAAAAAAAAACATCGTTAACTCACTTGTTTTTCTTCCAGTAATTGTGTGGCTTTAATGTCACAAAACCTCCATACCTATTCCTCTGTGCACCTACTTTCAGGCAGTGCTGTTTTGTTCCATGGCTCTTAAGAATCATACAGCATTGTAAAATTCCAAGACTGGCTGATGATTAGAAAAGAAAAGAAAAATGAAAGAACTCCTCAACAACTTATTTGCCAACAATTTTCTCTTCGTTAACCTATATATTTTGTTGTAAAAGTCGTAAACAAATAACATATGTTACATTTTTTGTAAAAACCTGTACATTTAACCAAATAATATTGGAGAACGAATTTAACCTTCATGAACAGGCACAATATTACTCTTCTTGGTGTCGTCATGTTCTTTATCAGCTTCATTCTATTCTATAGTTATCATTCAGTCTTCAGAGTCGAGAAAGGAAGAGTTTGTTGTACCTGTATAATTGACAGTAACGTGCTATCAAGCTATATCGTACGAGTCGTCTAAGCTATTTTCAAGTATCTTCTGTACCTGTATAATTGATACTGACATGCTATCAAGTTATGATCATAGGAGTCGTCTAAGCTCTTTTGAAGTATCCTCTTCCTATGCAAATGAACATTGCTAACAATCATATCCTCTTCCTATGCAAATGAACATTGCTAACAATCATACAAGTCATTCAATCTATAATTCTTAATATGTGGACAGCGGGTTTGAACTTTGCTCTTGGACAACCATTATGTTTAAAACTCCTAAGAAAAGAATAAACTAGTCATATTTCCCGTACTTTTCAAATCCTATGCAGGTTTTTAAAACACTAATCTTTAAGAATTCATCCCTTCATATGCAAATAGTCAATCGGATTTCACAATAGACAAATGCATGCAAATCTGGAAAATTTCAGGCAATCCAAGAGAAACAGATTATTTAGAACCAGGTAGGTGGAATACGTAAATTGTTGCATGCATATACTAGAAGCAGCATATGGTTCAAGAAGGTGGACCATTGATTGTGGGCTACAAAACCTAGTGTTGCCAGGAGATATAATCTCTTGAGGAGACATGAGATAAGATTAGGGATATACTTACCTGGAAGCTTCAATATCATTGTCTTCCTCTTCCTCTTCCTCTTCCTCTTCCCCTACATGTTTAGACTTTAGGCCCACTTGACGATTATTAGACATTCTGGAAAGGCCATCAGAGAGAGGTTCATTTAAATATTCGGGTTGTTTCTTAGCAGCCTGTTCTAGTTCTTGCTTTTTTAAGGAGTGCAGCATAATAAGCTTCAACATACTCATCCTGCAAAAGAATTAAGCAAAACTTACATTAAATTATAAGCAAATTGAAAAATGAAACACTGTGAAATAGATAAAAACAAGAAAAGTTATTTTCACCAATGCTCCTGAGGTTTTGCCCGATCGAATTGTAGTACCCAAGATTTGTAGGTTTGCCAAAAACACCACTACTGATTAGTGGATACATGGTAAATTGGTTCTCTGGCACAAGTAATACGAAGAAAGGATAATTTACGCATTCAGATCCTTGTATATGCCAAGGAATCTGTAGCTAGGTTAGGTTATGTGTCTGTCATCCTAATGGAATAAGCAAATGGAGTTTGTTTCAGGTGGGACCCCAAGTCAATCTTTATCAAATTGAACCCAAGCCAATTATGCCGGCCATCATTGATTAGTTTCAAGTGCTTGGAATTCATCGATAATTGAAGGATTTTAACAGCTATAAAGATTTTGGACTCTGCTTTTGTGTGGCGGTGCAAGATCTTAGGGGGTGGGAAGAAAGAGGGAGGGTAAATGGAAGAGAGATGCAGGTTTCTTTGATGCTATTTGCAATTATACAACAGAGAGAAAAAGAGAAGAAACAAAAAGAATTGAGAAAAAAAGGGGCGAGTGTTGTTTTACCAAATTAACATTGTATTGTTTCATTTTAAGACTTCCCAACTCCCACTAATAGCAGGGGTATTTCTCACGAATACCAAAATCACAATTACAGAATGATATTAAGCTGAACCCTAGAAACATCTGAAAATTACCCAATAAATGTAATATTAATTCCATTGCACAAACCTGTAATTTGTTTTTGTCTTCTTCAGTAGTTGACCTCTTGTCATCTGTGGATCCTCGAGCTGCTGAACTTCGATCCATCTCCAGCTCCTGCTCGACCTCTCCACGTTGTTCCTCTGCACGGTTAGTTCCTTGCTGGATCATCCAAGGTGGCAAAACTTTCAGATTTCCACTTGCAGTTTCAGATTTGGCATCCACTTCCTTCCCTTAAGTGCCAGAAATTGAAACTTCAACCTGCCAAAATCCAACCAGAAATTGCCAGGAAACAATTCAATTCTCCTTAATTGAGAATACATCCAACATCTGACGTTTAAGGGCTGTAAATCCAACAATATGAGAGACTGAATCTATTGCAATGAGCGTTTCTACCATTACTTTTTCTGTTACAGTCACAACACAGTAAACCACCAAGAAAACATCAGCACCAGTATTGCTCAAACTCTTACAAGATCAATTGCACAGAGAAAAATTCAGTACTACCACATTAACCTCATAAGCCACCATCCCTAGTGTCTATAACATAGGTGGTCCCTCCTACAAGAATACTTTCAAAGACCTTGACATATATTTGGTAAAATTTGTAAAAGTCATAAAGGTTACCAAAACTCCATTCTGGGGGCACTAGACAGTAAATGTCCAAAATTATCACAGTGTAAGTAATTATCTGTTCTTGTACATGAGATTGGTTAAAAGTATGAGAAAGTATAATGCATATAACACACATTCTTATTGTATTAAACTAGCATTATTCGCCCAACTAGCCTTGTTAGAGAAATCCAATCCAACAGTTAAGCTATTTTGCAGAGGATCCAGTCATAGTGTAAGTAACCATATTACATATTGAACTTGTGAGAGACGCATTTACTTCCTCTCACATGAAAATAGAACACAATGTTTAACCAAATGGGACTTGTCTGCAGACAAAACTGCAGAACATGGTAACTGAACATGGAACAAAATCAACCTGACTATATCAGACAAATCCAATCCAAAAAGGCGGATCATCCAACCTATAGTATGAGGTGATGTAGACAGAAAGGAATGAAATAGTGTATAAAAGAAACTAGAAGGGAATAGGTCTAAAGAAAATCAAAGAACTTCAATAGAAAAGTAGTTTTCATCATATCAATATATCATAAAATCTTCCAAAACCATCACTTAGAAAAAGCCCTACTTATATTCAACATGACATTGGATAATGTATACTGATGCACATGCATTTGTAAAGCCCAAGCTAACAATCATTAATGACTGACAGAAACAGTCACCTTGTAAAGTTATCACAGTTTAAGAAACTAAACCGTGCATAAGCCATGGATACCAACCAGTATGGGGGGTGGGGTGAGGTGTAGTAGGTAAAGATCTGCGAAGAAAGTTAGGAATGGTATTGGTGTTCCACCATACCCTAGACCCTGAGATGATTGGGACGGATCATTTGAATTAGAATCACCATTTGCAACATGCCCAGAAGCACCTGCTTGAGCTTCCCAAGATAGGAGAGTTCCAAATTCAGGAACTTGCGAGTCTTGTATTCTGTTGAGTTGTTCCATCAACGGCTTAAGCTGAACCTGAAATAAAACATAATGACAGAGTATACCAAAAAAGCTGATAATTAGCAATGCTCACATTAGCAACAAATTGAGGGTGACATATTCAAGTGCCCAACCTATTGAAAAATCATGAAATGAACTCTGCATGAGTTGAAACTGCATAAGATACAAAAACTACCAAACATGTACCCTGATACTCTCAAAACTCTAAAGCTATCAGTTTTACACGTACAGTCAAGCATTTAATAATTATTCATTTTATTTCCTTTATTAAATCTTCTTAGGTGTACATCCCTCTTTACGAATTGTGAACAATTTTCAAGAGCACCTTTTTGGGATTGAATTGATTTATTCTAGGCCTATATCATTTTTTGTCCGAGTTTTTCATACCACATCCTTATTTTCAAGTAGATTTATTTATTAACAAACAACTAATTACAAGCAAACAAGAATCGTTTATATAATGAATAAGAACTCTAAGGAAACAAGAATAATCTATTTGAAAATAAAAATAGAGGAAACAAAAAAGGCAAATGTAAGACAGTAACACAGCAGATTTGTTTACTTATGCAAAATTAATTCAAGTCCAAAACCTAAAGTTCAAGTCTTAAACAACCGCGTACTTCAAGTCCAAAACCTAAAGTCCAAGTAAGTGGGACTTGAAAAGAAACCTAAAAGCAGCTTATGTGAACAAATATAGCCATCAGCAAAAATGAACCTCCATTCTCTGAAGTATGTCATTTACTTGTTGAGCCACTAATTTATCAATCTCTCCCACAAGTTCCCCACTACAATTTTTGCAGTGAAAGGACTCATCTTCCAGAGAACTCAATCGCAATGTGTCCAAAGCATTATATGTGGATATATGCCATCAGCAAATACTAATATTTCGGCAAATGTAACTTCATATACAGAAGCGCAAACATGTGAAATAACATAAAAGTAAAAATAAAAGACATGGATTAGCAAAGACCTTCTTGCACAATTAGGGCATATGTACTCCTGAACAGTATATTTGTTCTCAACTTCCTTCTGTTTTTTGTTCAAATGGTGGATTCTATACCTAACAACATCATAGATCTGCAAAAACATCTATATTTTTCAGGTCTTTTTAGTAATACAGAAGTTAGAATTTGCTGGAAATATGATAAGATGGAATGTGAATAATAAAAGTTGAACAGAAAGAATAAGAGGCTTCTTCTGTCTAATTTACAAACAAATAACTGATCATCCATTCATGAAGTTTGGCAATCAAAAGAAGACTAACCTGTGCATAGTCCAGACAATAGTAAGAATGTGTGTGCAGTTTAATCTTTTCATCTCTCTTGTTTGCTAGCTGACTGTCTCTTGTGGCAGCTACAGCGGCACTGTATATCCTTGCACCCTTAGCTGTCTGTAACAAAATCACAAATTAAAAAATAAGAAAGTAGTTAAGAATCTTACATAATTACCAACTTGTTTGTTAACCAAAGCTAACACGAGTAATACATAATTTTCAAATGTTAACAAGATGAAACAAAATCTAAATCTTTGTAAATAGCAAAAGCAAATGAAGAAGAAATAATAAAACCAGAAATGCATAAACTAACATACAGACCTTTAAGAAGCAAGACTATAAAATGATCCAGGTTGCTGGATCAGGTAAAATTTAGATAAGAAAAGTATATTTTTTATAGGGTGACAACCTTCAAGAAAAAAAGTTTAAATCTTGAAATGAATGTTCCTGGACTTCAAAAACCATAAACTTCATCAATCAAAACATAAAGATTTTGTTTTTGCTGAAAAGCAAGATGTTTCCCTTTTCCTTTAAATGTTTAATTGTCTATTGTATAATTGCTTTTTGGGAGCTTTTACCCGAAGACCTTGGATACCGTTTCTTATGAGAGCAAAATGGGTTTTTAAAGGCTCCTATTACAGTATTTCTTTTAAAGAAATGGAAAAGAAACTTAACACAGGCAGAAACCAGCATACAGGAAGGAAAGATTAAGAATAATCTGTTGATCAGCTAACAACATTGTATGCTCATATGGGCTTCCAATAACAAGATACATTAGGCCTCAAATGTCCAATACTTCATACAAAAGATATGAGATGATTACAATAAATAAACATGCAATATTGTTTGATACAGTTTTTCATGTTCTCTAATGCTTCAAGGACGCTGAGGCAATACAACTTGCAAAGATTAAAAACGTATCCTAAAGGCATGTTTGGTATAATTATACTTCTACTCAAAGGCACAATAGTTAATGTGTTTGGTAAACACACAGTTTTGCTTGATAGCTAACTTTTAGCACTCAATGCAAGCTAATATTTAACACTAAATCCTATCTTGTGCTTAACAACTAGTGATGTCATTTCACAGCAAAACGCCTCAATCCAAACATAACCTAAAGCGAGAACGAAACAGAGAAAACTGCAACAATGATAAGTTAGAAGTTCAAAATAAAGGAACTACATTGTAAACTAACCTCTTTCCTATGCTCCCAAGTGATTAGCTTTTCTTTTTCAAGAAAATGAAGAGTCGTACGAAGTAGTTTCGGATACAGTTTTAAATCCTTGGCCAAATTTGCCTCTCTAACCCATTGCCGGCCATAAAAAAGAAAGAAACGAGATTTAGTATATATGCATGGGATACGTATATTTTCTAATCAAACCGAAATTGAGTATAAATCCTATGATACCTTGTAAGGGTGTCAAGAACCACAACGGAAATTCCTCCATTATCATTCCTCGCCGTTTTCGATTGGTCATCTCCTTTCGCCGGAATTGTCACGTCGTAAAAAGCCCTTACGTCGCAGCAAGCTTCACCAATCTGTTTTCCAAAACACCGAAAACTGGTTAAAATTGATAAAATTATCGGTTTAAATTCGTCAAGAGTTAGTAGAGAACGTACGAGTTAAAGGGTTCGACGCTCATTTCGATATGCAGAGAAATTTCTGCCTTTTCGGGTAAGCGGTAAAATTTCGCCGGTTAATATTTATAGGTTTCGAAACAGGTTAATAACACCCCTAGTTTTGGTAAAAACTGTTGCTGCTCATGTTATTAACCTTAACAATAAAAATAAAAAATAAAAAATTTAACAATCAAGGGATAACGTAGATTTTTTTTTTTTTTTTTTTTAATTTGCATACTTTTATTTTAATAATTATATATAGATTTTCTATTTGTAATAAATTAATTTCTAATTTTATTAAATAATAAAATTACTCTCATAATATTAAATATTGACCATAACTTAACATAAAATGATCTATAAAGCT
Source organism: Trichilia hirta (assembly GCA_035221805.1). Taxonomy (NCBI): domain Eukaryota; kingdom Viridiplantae; phylum Streptophyta; class Magnoliopsida; order Sapindales; family Meliaceae; genus Trichilia; species Trichilia hirta. The sequence goes on from JAWDEX010000023.1 coordinate 5,831,441, forward strand.
TATAATATTTTATTAATTATTTTTATTAAATTTTATACCATTTATATTGATCAAGAAAACACACACACACTCCTCTTTGCATTCGTTAATTTTTCTTTAGTTTATTTAAATAATTTATAATATTTTTAGGTAAAAATAAAATGCTTAAAAAACTATACTATGCATTGATAAAATATCTTCTTTTTTTTTTTTACAGAAAATTGTAAATATTCTTTCCTCTCTAAAAATAAAAGAAAAAATGAAAAATATTTTAAAATAATTATTATAAATATTTGTTTTCGAACATTTTTATAATAATCACAACCAATTCTCTGACTATAAAACAGAGAGAAGAGAAAGAAGCCAAGGGAGAGAACGTGAATGAGTCCGTATAATCCATCAATTAACGATAATATCAAAACAAACTCCTGCCTTAAAGCTTCGTCCTATATATTACCTCCACCAAATAGAATTGGTTTTATCGGCAACACAATTCCATTATGGAGTATATTCAGAAAGTCCATCAATTCCGATGTAGAAACTTGTCAATCAGCATATAATAATACGAAGATAAACAAAACGCTTGATTTCTATGTCGATTCGTTGAGTTTCAAGTAATCGCCAATACAATCAATTTGCACGCCAAAACATGAATGTTGCGGGCAGAAGTATTGGAAAAGTTGTCATACTTCTCCAGGTATTCAACCAGTACTTCAACCTGGTTCATTCTCAAAGGGTGCATGCAAGTATCATGAATAGATTAGGCAATGGAAAAAACGTGACCCTTCATTGTCAATCCAAAGACGATGATCTGGGACAGCAGAATGTCACCGATGGAAACGAATTTGGCTGGGATTTCTCTGTCAATGCAGTGGGAACTACACTTTTTTACTGTGACATGGCATGGAAAAATGTACAGCAATACCACTTTGATGCGTATGACTTCGACAGAGACTTTGTTCGATGTGAGACTCAATGTTTATGGCTCATATCAACAGAAGGAATGTACGGCCTCAATGGAAGAACAGGATTTTGGGAATACATTTATCATTGGCCAAATGGATCACAAGTAGTTGAAATCCCTGCTCTCTAGTTATGCCCATACCCACTTGAAGTCGAAACTTTGTTCACTGATGCTGATCAATGCTCCATTTCTGTCTTCCATTAAATAACTAAAGTCTTGGTTTATACAACAAATAAATTCAGTGTTTTCAATGAAATATAAATTTCTTGATGCATGAAAATGGATTTATTTTGAGATGATAATTTCTTTGTTATTAGAGTCTAGTAAATTTTCATTTCATTCGTCGGTTGATTTGTTCTAATATTAGCGTAAATGTTTGCAACAGTCGCTTTCTTTTTAATTCTCGACTTAGGCGTAAGCACTCTTAATATTTAACTATTTCCGTTTATAGTTTATCAATGATGCACAGGGTCAAGTTTGGTTCAGATTATGAAATTGATTACAGGTTAATGACAAGGTCTCTGTAACTACTTGTGCAGAAAGTTCCCTCATCTCAGCAATAGCGCCGGATAAGAGAATGCTAACAGCGGTTAGTCTTGGAGCTTCTTCTCAAGCTACCTATTCTGTGGTTTGGATACTTTGAATTTTACTCGTTGTAATTCTCATAATCATTTATATATATCTGCGATCTTTGTAAATTAACCTCAGTTCGTGCTAAGGTCCTTCAAAATACACGCCTCTTTCCTACACCCAATTCCCATAGGTACTAGCAACAGAGACATTCATAATTCGTAACAAATCATTTTAATTTCATTATAAGAAAAACTTCATCATGTTATCTTCAAATCCCTCATCCCTAGTAATAAACAACCACAGAAATGTCTCTGTTGCAAACTTTGCTGATTGACAGACGATTTGATTTCTATATACAATGCAAATTCTTGTTCATGCATATGCTTATAATATCACCAAGGTCATTTGAAATATATAGAATAAAATGACAGACAGCTACAAAACTTTTCATCAGAATGAAAACAATATCTTGTTCATGCATTGATGCTCTCTTCCACAATAAAAATTCAAAGAAGAGAAAACAGAGATTATATTTTCAAAAGAATGAGTAACTAAATACAGAGTGCTCAGAATTGGAGGCTATGCTCTCGAGCTGCATTGGCAAGGGCTTCTACTCGTCCATGGTATGGTTACCCCTCCCGTTTGAAGGCCACTTTGGAGATCCCTTCCTCTAAACATGACTTTGTAACGATTTCACCCTGCTTTGCAACTTCCTGAAGCCAAAAGATTCATAGTGTCAGAAGTCAAGTTATTACATCAAAATTTACCAAAAAAAAGAAAGGGGGAAACCAAATATTAAGATGCATCAAGATCAGGGTAAAGAGATAAATAAGAGTTGGTCTTTGGGCAAACGTGCCCGTATCTAGCTGTAATGCAATAAAAACTCATCAAAGATCATTGAGAACATAGAGTGTAGAATCATTGGGGATCTTGCATACAGATTCTAAGTAATAATTCACCTGGGTCTAAAGAAAATACAAGGGCAGCACAATGAAATTAGATTTTAACAGATCTACAAACAATAATAAGTGTAAACATCAGATTATAATTATTAAAATTGAAATAAGGGCATTCAGTCTTTGTAACCTTGTTACTAGACCTATGTACTGTCATAAGCGTTTGGATAACTATACGACATTCAGGTAGCAAATACAAAGGATCGCGGCTGACCCCTAACAAGTAATCTATGAACTTACAATGTTGGGACCAGAACTGTAGTCAAACTCCTCAGAGAAGGGTTTCTTCTTTGCTGAAGCTGAAGCAAGTGTATGATGCATCTTACTATCATCAATCACCTGGGCTGGACATAGAGATGCTTGTTGGAGCGGAAAACACATAGCCTTGGCCTTTCTGGTGTTCCTTCAACCTGAAAAAATAACAAATTCAAAGTAGAATTATATGTGTAATGCACGATCAGAAATCAAAAGTAACAAATTTCCTTGCAAGGGGTACGTATAAGAGGAAAATAGGAGAATAAAGGTAACAATAGAGAAGCAATAAATTCTTTCAGCTAAGCATCAAAGTACTCCATATAAAACGGTGCAGTCTCAGATCTTCACCAACTCAGAAAGAAGAAGCCCAGGAATTTATGATATAGCAAATTCTTTTGCAGCTCAATCGTTCTCACAAGTATCAGAGTAGGATTCAGGGAGTCGTCTTGGAAGGCCTGATACTTTCAAAAGAGAGGTAGTTGCCTCTGCCATCCTGATTCACGGTATGGGTGGTGGGCTAGCTACTTATGCTGCAAGTCTTGATGTTTGGGATGGCAGACACGTCTTGCCTTAATAGATAATAATAATAAGTAGATTATTGCAAATTTAGGAATGTCTGGGTCTAAATCTATACATAAGAATTTGATATTTAATTATTAGAAGAAGAAGTGATATATTAAACTCGATTGTTTCAAGTTAAAGAATAAGCAGAAATTAGATGACAATAAGTCGAAGTCAAAAGCAGCAAACATCACAGACAACATTGAAGGCGAGATTCTACGTGTTAAATGAAGTAAAACACAGTTTTAAAACATGTTGAATCATGCATACAGGAGCCTCACAGCATTTATCTCCTCACAAAGATTGGCTTTTAACCTACAAGCCATTTGATAGAAGTGTTTTTCTTGATAATGATCATGTTTGCAAGGTAGCTTGTATAGGCAAGGTGCAGATCAAGATTCATAATGGCATAGTCAGAATACTTTCAGATGTCAAACACATTATAAACTTGATGAAGAATTTGATTTTTTTGAGGTCTCTAGAAAAATTGTTATAGGTTCAAGTATGAAGATGGGGTACTCAAAGTTTCTAAAGCAAATCTAATGGTGATGCAAGCAAATAGAATTGGCATTTTGTATTTTCTACAGGAATCTATACTTTCAGGCTTAGCCGCTATTGTTCGCTTATCATCAGACACAAATACTATCAAACTTTGACATATGAGGCTCGGTCACATAAGTGAGAATGGGATGACAGAATTAAGTAAAAGAGGTTTGTTATGTGGACAACAAATAGGAAAGTTAAAGTTCTATGAGTATTATGTATTCGAAAAACAAACAAGATTGAGTTTTAGCACAGCCATGCACAAGAATAAAGGGACTCTAGATTATATCCATTTAGATCTTTAGGGCCCATCTCGAGTTCCTTCTAAAGGTACCAAAGCTATATACATACTCATTTTTATTAATAATTGTTGACGTCGTCCAAAATTTGGCATAAAGAAAAATTTAAAAATGGAGTTGCCATCTATCCAAAAAATGGTGAGATAGATCACCTAAAAAATTTAAATTCTAAGTTCGGGGAGTTAATTAAGTGTAGGGAAGGTGTTAGACACCCTACAATTTTCGTAAAAATCAGTTACCAAAAATATTGATTTTGAATTTTAATTTTTCAAATTTACCCTTATTAACAAATTTTTACTCAGAGAAGAGAGAATATTAAAAATATTCCGCCGTCATAGTTTTTCCAAAAATGCTGAGCTAAAAAGGGATCAATTAAATAAAATGTTGCCTACGTACCCTTTAAAAAGGGACCAAGTCAATCGTAGTTCATTACAGATGATAAAAAGAGTAAAAGAAATGGCTTTTATTTAATTGGGTAGTATAAGTTCAAAGTGTTTAAGATGGCCTTTTGTCATTGAATCCAAAATACATCATAATTTAAATATAATACTTCCTAACTCCATCTGAATCGACTAGATATTAAAGTTCTACATCATCTGGATAAGACAAAATTAGAGTGCCTCCAAAGATAGAAGCTTTTACAATGAAAGGTCCTTCATAATTATGAGTGAATTTTCGTCTAAGGTCTTTCTTATTTGAAAGAATTTTCTTTAACACAATATCATACTCTTGAAATTATCTTGGTCTGACTTTCTTATTATAAGCTATAGCCATCCTCTGTTGATAATATTGACCATGACAAAGGGCTGTGAGATGTTTTTCATTTATTAAATTTAGACAATTAATTCCTTTTTGTATCAATTTTGTTTCATCCAAAGTAGCCTCTGCAAAAATTTCCAATGATGGCACCTTAAGCTCTATAAAAAGTACTGCCTTCGTTGTATATATCAAAGAATAAAAAGTTGCCCTTATTGATGTTCTAATAGAGGTTTTGTATACATGTCATACAAAAGGAAGTATTTCATGCCATTTCCTATAATTGACTATCATTTTAGCCAATATCTTCTTGATATTCTTATTTGTAACTTCTATAGCTCCAATCATCTTGGGCCTATATGAAGAAAAATTCAAATGTTATATCTCATACTGCTTACATATCAATTCCATCAATCGGTTGTTGAGCTTGCTATCATTATCGATAATAATTTTCTTAGGCTGACCATACCGATAAATAATTTTTTTTTTAGAAATTTAACAATCGCCTTCTTAGGAACACTGGAATATGAAGCTACTTTTACCCATTTAATGAAGTAATCAATGGTAACAAGAATAAATTGATAACTATTAGATGCTCTTGAATGAATTGGGCTAATTACATCCATTCTCCACATAGAAAACGGCTAAGGCACTACCATGTTATGTAAAAAAAGAGGTGTTGCATTAATCTTATTAGTATAAACCTGGCATTTGTGATATTTTTTGACATAATTAATGCAATATATTTTATAGTAAGCCAATAATATCTAGTTCTTATAATTTTTTTAGCAAGTATGTAACCATTTACGTGAGTTTCGCAAATTCCTTCATGAACGTCAATCATAATCTTCTTAGCTTAGCTTCTGATGCATCTATACACCTCAAAAATATCATATCTACTAATCTTTTATATAATATTTCTCCATTTAAGAAATAAGACATTACTATTCATCTAATGGTCTTTTTATTACTTTTAAAAGCATGAGGCAGATATTGCCTATGCTTTATATACTATTTGATATCATAATACCAAGGTCGACCATTTGGTTCTTTCTCAACCTT
>JAWDEX010000023.1:5844237-5856031 GCA_035221805.1 Trichilia hirta
AATATATTGAGTTTCCTATATTATTTAAATTTTGTAATTTGTTTTTATGCATTTAAGTAGAAATATTGTGTTTCTTATGTTATTTAATTTTTTACAATTTATTTTTAATACACTTAAGTGGAGATATTAAGTTTCCTAAATTTTTCAATCTTTACAATTTACTTTTATACATTTAAGTGAGGATATTATCTTTCTTATATTATTTAATTTCCTAAAATTTACTTTTACGCACTATAGTGGAGCGTTTATATCCATATATTTATTTTTTATATTATTCTATTTTATTTATAATATTTAAATTTAAATATTATACATATTTATTTTGTGTATTATTTTTATGTTCATTATTTAATTTATGCATTTGTCTATAAAATAAAATTCATGAGATTTTTATTGTAAATAAAAATAAAAAAATTAGCGAAGACAACGGAATCGTTTTAGTATTCTCTCTTCTCTTGATTAAAATTTTCAATAGAAGAAGAAGAAGAAGAAAAATTAACTAAGACAGCAAAATATTTTTAATATTCTCCTTTCTCTTAGTTAAACTTTTTTAATTAATAAAAAAAGGTTAAAACAGTAGAATATTTTTAATATTCTCCTTTCTCTTAGTTTAACATTTTTAAAAAAATTAAGACGATAAAATATTTTAAATATTTTTTCTTCTCTTCGTAAAAATTATAAATAAGGATAAAATTAAAAAAAATTAAGATTCAAGATTAATATTTTTGATAATCGTCTTTTACAAAAGTTATGGGATGCCTAACACCTTCTTTACACTTAATTAACCCTTCGAATTTAAAATTTAATTTTTTTTAAGTGATTTATTCTACTATTATTTAGATAGATAACGACTCTATTTTTACGTTCAGATTTTAGATGACGTCAATTGATATATGTTTACTTTAGAAAGATGTGCAATCAGTAGAAAAACTACCCTTCAATCTACAGCTGCTCAATCTACCACAGAAACAGAATATATGACCATTGTAGAGGCAGTTAAGGAGGTAATTTGGCTCAAAAATCTGGTTAATAAAATCATTTTCAAGTCTTTTTTTATCATATTTTATTGTGATAATTAAAATGCAATTTACTTAACAAAAAATTAAATGTATCATGAGGGAGTCAAACATATTGATCTCAGACATCATTTTATTCGAAAAGTGTTTGCTAAAAGTGATATTTTCATCTAAAAAATTGGTACAACAAATAATCCAACTAATATGCTCATAAAACCCTTACTTATTTGCAAGTTCAAGCTTTTCTTGAACTTAATTGGTCTCAAATATTAAAGACAACTTTTTAAAAGTTTTGTAAAAAAGGTGGAGAATCAAGTTGAAAATTGAAATCACTTTTATTTTGTTTTTGAATTTATGTTAAGGTGGAGATATTATTATTGTGTGTTATAAATTTTTATTATGCCCTTTTTTTTATATTTTAAATGAGAGTATTTTTGTGTATTTTAAGACTTAAGGCTTTTAATATATAAATAACTTTTTAAAGTTATTTGCGTAAGAGACAAGAGAAAAAAGAAGGTGAATAAGAGTGAGAAGGAAATTAAGAAGCATTTGTAAACACTTTTACTCGTATTAAATTATTCTCCGGTCACTCCTCTTAGTACTTTTTATTTTGAATTTTTCACGTAAATTTTTGTATTACTTAATTTAAATTTATTTGTCTTATTAGTTATATATTTTTATATTTCATTAAGCTTAATCTTAGATAGAATTTATAACAGGCCTGCCTGCCACTAACTACGAACTGGTGTATTGATGACATGATCAAAAAAATATTCTCTAACTGAGCATGCAAAACGAACTTAACAGACCAGCCATTCTTGGATTGTCTGCACTCTCCTAAGTTATTGCTTTCTAGTTTCTAATGGATGGACAAATCCCGGTACACTCTTTTTATTACCCTTATCCTGTTATCCGTGACGATCAAGTTCTCCCAGGGCAAATTTGTGTTTTTGCCCTAGTATAAGAATTGAACTAGGAATGGCAAAAGGGGGATCCGGGCATGATATTATTGGTAGGGCCATATCTGAATGAGAATTGAGAACAGTCCTACGAAGTAATTTTGGATGCAGTTTTAAATCCCTAGCTAAATCTTCTTCCCTAACCCATTGTCAATTTATAAAAAGGAAAGAAAATAGATTTAGTATATATGCATGGGGTTTATATACACAAGGGCATCAAGAACCACAACAGCAATTCCTCTGCTATCATTCTTCGCCGTTTTCAATTGCTCATCTCCTTTTGCCGAAATTATTGCATCACATAAGGTCCTTGTAACACCCTTCGCCAATCTGTTTTCCGAAAACATCAAATACAAAACCAACAAATATAACAATAATTTCAAATTTCTTGTTAAAATTGATAAAATTATAGGTTTAAATTCGCCAAGAGTCAGTAGAAACCGTACCGATAGAAAGATTTAACGCTCACTTTTGATACGCAGAGAAACCCCTGCCTTTTGCGGTTTCCGCTAATATTTCGCGGGGTTGGCCTTGTCAATTTTTCGAAACGGGTTAATAGCATTGGAGTCCTCAGTTTTGGTAAAATTATTATTTCTGTCTCAGGTTATTAACCTTAACATTGAAAATATAAAATAAAATAAACTTAACAATCAAGAGATAGTTATATTATTTTCTTGAAAATTGAAAATTTGATAGATCGCACGCAAAAAATGTTCGTATTGTTTAAATTGAAAATTTTGGATAATTATATTATATTTTTGAAATATAAAATTATTATACATTATTTGTCAAACCTCAAAACACAATAAACAATAATTATAAATAATTTTTCTGTTACAGTTTGATTTATTTTTTTGGCATATTAAAAATTATTTTTTATCATTATAGAAAAGAATAATTACTAAGAGTCCTCAAAAAGTAATCTAGTTTAATTAAATTAATTAGGCTGTGTCCAGCTCAGTGGGAAGGATCGTATCTTTGCCCAAATCGCTATAAATACTCGGCTTCTATTTTAATTTTATTTAATATAAATATCCTATTTGAATGGTTTATAATAAGATGAGTAAATGTAATACAATGCTTATAAATTTTTAATAATTTACTTCATACAAATTAAGATGACACAATATATTTATTAAAAAATGTTATTATTTTATATTTTATCTATATTTGTTTCTTTTGTTTTTATTCTTTAAATCACATCAGGCTATCACAATTTTCATATGCATTATTTCGAATAAAAAATTTGTGTCCACCCAATATTATTTTACTATTATAAAATATTTAATTTTGTGTTTGCAGTATGCTTTCATAATATAATGTCACATCTTTATATGTATGCTTGTTTATTGGCAATAATGTTGACATTCTTCGGTTAAATAATTGAAATATGCTTTCAGACCATGCCATCGAAGCCAAATTTCGTTGAAATAAAGGTGCTGCATGACAACATGTTATCAACATTTTTTTTCTGATAAACAGAAACCTAATTTTCATGGCATTCAGCGATATTTGTAATTATTATAATTTTTATGTTATAGTTTTTAATTATTTTATTTTTAATAAATTGTAAATTATAATAAAAGAATTGATGATTGTAATGAAAGAATTAAGAATTAGAAAAATTATAATAAAAGAGTTAAAAATTTTAATAATTATAATAAAAAAGATTAAAAAATATAAAAATATGCTATACAACTAAATACATAATAATATTACCCTAATGACATTCATGATCATAATAATAAAGTTGTTGAATGTCGTCATCTGTTCAGTCTTCTATTTAGTATAATGGTACCCCTGTACAAAAAGTTTTTCAAGCCTCTGACACTATACACATGATTATTTCCTATACTTTAGGTACACTTTGTTTAATCAAAATGCCTACTAAGCTTTTAAGTTTTCTCCAATACATATACAAAAAATTGAAAATTAATAAAATTATTACAGCATCTTTAAACTTGTAAAATTAAATTTATATAATATATTAATATATATTTTGTAATATTTGCATGATATATGGAAACTACATGCAGGATTGGATTTACAATCGCTTCCACACATATTTCCTTTATTACTATACCAAAATAAATCGATCAACATCCCTTGGTAAAAAGAATATGATATTTATGCTTTGATTTTAATGTAAATATAAATTATGAGGCCCTAAAGTTATACCTAGCTATGCTACATGAATTCAAACCATCCCAATTCTGTATATAAAGAAGTTTTCAGTAGAACCAATAGCTTTGTCTTCCATCACTTTTCTTTCTCTGTGTTATGTTTTGTTGACTGTATAATTTGATTCTTCCGTTATTAGCCATCCAGTGTCTGCAACAAATCAGCATATCATATATATAATTCTTTTCCTTTTCCTATATATAGATATATGAATATAACTTTGCATCTTCTCTCAAACCCACAAACCCCAAAAGCAAATTGTTTTCATTTTCTTCTCGTATCTCCTTCACCATGGCAAATCCTCAAGCTTGTTCTTTCAATATCTCGAAGATTGGATTAGCTTCTGTTATTCTTATTATTCTCTTGTTTCCTAGTGTAGTTTCTGGGGAGTGTACTTGTGATGTTGAAGACATGAAAGAAGATAAAAGAAAAGCACTTAAATTTAAGCTTGCAGCAATTGCTACTATACTGGCTGCTGGTGCTTTTGGTGTGAGTCTTCCTTTGTTGGGGAAAAGAGTTTCAGCACTAAAACCAGAAAACCATATGTTCTTCATGGTTAAGGCTTTTGCTGCTGGTGTTATATTAGCAACTGGGTTCGTTCACATCCTTCCAGATGCATTTGAACGCTTAACTTCTCCTTGCCTTGAAGAAAATCCTTGGGGAAATTTCCCTTTCACTGGTTTTGTTGCCATGATGTCTGCAATAGGAACTTTGATGATTGATTCTTTTGCAACGGGGTACTACAAGAGCCAGCATTTTCATAAGCCTCACCAGCGTACTGTGGTGGATGAGGAGATGTCTGGTGAACATGCAGGTCATGTACATGTACATACACATGCTACACATGGTCATGCTCATGGTGCTGCCGATTCATCTCAAGAACTCGGATTACAAGAACTAATAAGAAAACGTGTTATATCACAAGTAAGGTGGAATAGGAGTTCATCATGTTGTATGTTTATATGTGTTTGATGCTTGATCCTGTATGCTTATGTGTACACGTTTCAGGTTTTGGAGTTAGGAATTGTGGTTCATTCAGTAATTATTGGAATGTCTTTGGGCGCTTCTGAGAATACTGACACAATCAAACCTTTAGTAGCAGCTTTGTCATTTCACCAATTTTTTGAAGGCATGGGACTTGGTGGCTGCATCTCTCAGGTTTTTACTATTCAATCATTTAGAAATAATAGAGAATTTTATGGATAAGTTTAGAGAAATGAACAGGAATTACTTATAAATTTAATAAGATTTAATTAAAAATTTTTGTTGGAGAATGTTGTCATCCTGTCAACATATTTAACAAAAGCAAATAGTTATAATAAAAAATGATTACAAATTTAGAAAGCAAATCACTTTAACGATTCGACTTTTGAGGTCAAACAATGAAAATGGTTTCTGTGTTGCCTAAACCATTTGTTGTCCATGTAGGCTGAGTTCAGGTCGAGATCGATGGCAATGATGGCAACATTTTTCTCATTGACAACCCCATTAGGGATTGCAATTGGGATTGGAATTTCAAGTATGTACAAAGAGAATAGCCCAACAGCTCTAATTATGGAAGGGATTTTTAATTCAGCCTCAGCTGGGATTTTGATATACATGGCACTTGTTGATTTGCTTGCAGCTGATTTTATGAACCCAATTATGCAAAGCAATTTGAGGCTTCAATTGGGTGCTAATGTTTCACTTCTTCTAGGCGCTTGTTGCATGTCTGTATAGGCCAAATGGGCTTAATTAAATATTTTTGAATATTTCAAGCTTATAACGTTCCTAGCACTAGATAACGTCCCTTTTTTCTCTTGAAAGGCTGAAGCAATGCAATCACGAAGTGTTACCTCTTGCAAATGTCTCAATTTGAGATAATGACATTTGAATGCCTTTGTTTGTTTGTTTTTTTTTTTTTATTTTTTTTTATTTTTATGGAAAAGGACGTAATTTGTCCATGAGTATGAAATGGGTCCATAACTACTAACTGCACCAAGGCTCATTGGTTCTCACCTCCATTTATCAACTACGTGGAAAGGGGTTTAAATCTCTACAAATATGATCTAGACGAGACTAATTTTGTCTGTCTAATTGAAGTTGACCCCTCGTTATTAAAGTGTATTTTCGGGTAAGACTATTATGAGTTTGATCTAATCGTTGCTAACAGGCATTCGAGTCAATAAAATTTAGAAACAAACAAAAAAAAAAAAAAGAAATTTAATTGGGACGTTTCAATAAAAAAAATTAAATAGAGAAATCATGTCTTTATTTGTAAGAGTAACTTCTATTCCACTTTGTTGATACCATGAAGAACTGTACTGATATGCTTACCTTTAATTAAATTCCCACTCAGTGTAAATATTGAATTTGCCGCAGATATGTGTAAAAGCTGTGAAGGTAGAACTTCCCAACAAACAATGGTTGCGATACCACTTCCATATCATCATTATTGTACAATTTCTTCAACTGTCTCGAAACTCTATTTGCCCAACCTCTCAAGTGGGTGCAAGTATTGGAATCAAATTTCCCAGGCCATAATAAATAATTTTAATGAGCCATACATACATGAATACTAGTAAAAGGCAAAGCATTTTTCTCTTTTGTAGTAGTAGCTAGTATAGTTGGCAAATATAAAATAAAGCTCTTTTTCTTAAAGTAAATACTTGGAATAGTTGAAATGCTAAAGAGCTTCTTTTTTTTATTATTATTATTATTTTTAATTTATATTGCTTAAACTGTGGTCACTAGATCGTAAACATAGCTACTTGGTCATTTACATTTTCTTTTTAATTTTACACATCTTAACGCCTACTTCATCCCAAACACAAAATAAAGAAAATATGAACTTATTATAACTTGAACTTTGATAATATCATACTAAGAGAAAATATCTACTATCCTATTATAAGGTAGCCTACACTTAGCGTTTATATTTATATCTACATCTTTCATACTTAAGCACATTAATTTAATCGTCATAAAATGATTTTTTTAATTTAAAACAAATTCTGTAAATCAACAGAGATAGCTTTGAATTATAATATATAACTTTGCAAATATATGTCTTGTAAAATATGAACATTGGATATATTGATTTTAAGCAAGTGAAAGATGTTTAACCTTTAATATATAGAGAGAGAGAGTTGTGCTATAATTATTTGAATGCCAACTTTGTTTCTTTTACCCATGGAAACCACCGCCCTGTCATTTCGATTCCTTTTTTTGCCCATTTTTACAGTAAAAAAATTGAAGGGGCTTCGTTTAAAATTATAGTATTCTTATTTTATTTTTTAAAATTAAAGTTAAAAAAAATATTTGATAATATTAATTTTTAGTAAAATTTATTTAATTTTTTATTAATATTTAATATTTATTTACTTTTATCTCATAGTAAACTCCGCATGAATATCAAGTAAACCGGTAATTTAATATATATATATATATATATATATATTAATTGAAGATTGATGATAAAATGGATATTTTTATTAAATAAAAATGTTACACAGCAACGCACATAATTACTTCTTCTTCTTCTTTACATAGACAAGGAAATGAATTATTAATATTGACGTAATTAGCATTAAATTATACTATTAATGTTGGAACAATAAAAATTCATGTATGACTTTTTGTAGCATCTTCTAATGGAAAAATTAAATAATTTGTTTAACTTTGATTAATATTCGGAATTCGGCTTCACATCAATATTATCATTTTTCTTGATTGCACCTAAATTTGAAAATCCCATGGACGATTATTATTTTAGGTTAGAAAAAAAGGAGTACATGTACTTGAAAATATGCTTTTACTTAATTTTAAGACATATACCCGTTAAAACGTTTGATAAATCTTTATTTTTATTTTATAATTAATATTTATTAATTATCCATCCATTTATACTTGACAACAAGTAATATTATACAATAATTGTTGCCTATTAAAAATTTTAATATTTCAATTTCAAATGAGCTAATAATATTGGATCTTTAAATTTTTAAATAAGAACATAGTTTGTTCATCTGTATTAAATAAGTCCCTAACTCCTATTCAAATAATTAAAGTACACTTAAGTAATACATTAAATACTTTTTATATTGTGCTTGTCAAAATTCAATAACATAAAAGTAATTAGGGTAATATTTGATCTTTGCTAAAATTATTTGGTAATTACTAAATTATAGGAGAATTCACTAATATTTTTTTATTAATTTTTGAACATTATATGATACTATTTAACAATTATTGCGATTTTTAAAAATAACAATACCTCATCCCAAAAAAATTGTTTACCATTTATATAGAAGTAAGGGACCTATTTGTTATGAAGTAAGGGATAAATTATATCCCCATTTGATATATGCCAGTCATAAGATATATGGTTTTCTTAGCATCGTTTAATGAAAAACGATAATTTTTTACTTTTACCTTTTGATCAAATTATATAAGAAAAATAGTTTTGTAAGAACTTAGATAATTTTTCTCATGCAATGCAAGATTTTTATTTGATAACAAAAGAAAAGAACAGATTAATAATTAATTATATTAAGAAGTTACGTGCTTATATCTCTGCTTATACTTGATAATTGGTATATTTTTTTTTTTTTCTTTTTTTGTTTACAGGAAAGCGGGACAACTGGTTGTCATTAGCTTACTGCCTAAAACCCCACCAATAATTAACAATTTTATTTTACAATAATTATGAATAAAAAAAATCACATTTCTATCCTTGAACATATTTTAAAATTAATTAAATCTTTTATTATATGTTCCAAAAAAAAAATCTTGAATAATGATATAATGCATTTTTATTCACTGATTTTATATAGGATAAATGCATTTAAGACTTTTTCAAAATGTAGTTAGCATTCCATCAGCCCAACAACAAACTTAAAATATTAACAGAATGGATAAAATTCAGGTCTTTCAAAATTTTAATCCTAATTTAAATATATAAAATTTATGCTACAATACACACTATAAGAGAAAGCATCTTTATTATCTATTGCTTTTATGTCATTAAAAAAGCACTTATAATTTTTATTTTATCCAAGTCATTTAAACAACTTATTGGAAACCTTAAGCATCTATTTCCAATTTGTCATTAAAACAGGAATATAGTGCTTATTCCTATGTAGTCACACAATGTGCCTTTAAGTAGAAATATAACTCATTAAGTGATCAAATTATAATGAGTCATAAAATATTTAAATATTAAAATGCAAATTTGTTATAGTGATGCCAATTTACTTTTTTATTTTTTATTATAATCTTCAATCCTTATCAAATAAATTCTATTTATATAAATTAATATAATAATTACTATTATACTGTAGCCCTGTATCTCATATGCTTTATATATATATATATTACGATAGTAATTTTTATATATAAATAAGTTCTATAAAAATTTGTATACGTATTGATAGTTTATTATAAAATATATAGTCTGAGACGATGGACAACTTTGAAAAAAAAAAGGGGACAGGTTAAGAATTATTTAATATATAGTAGATATAGTTATTCTAATTCTTTTGTTCTAAATTTTAACTTTTGATTATAATTTTTAATTTTTTTTGTCATAATTATAATTTTTTATTGTATTTTTATAGGTAAAAAGTTATAACAAAATAATTAAAAATTAAGAAAGTACAAATGTGTATTATACAGTTCAATGTAATATATAAGGCTCGTTTGGCTCGTTATATGGCACTGGATTAAGCATTGCTTCCGTGCATTTTTTTTTTTTTATCGTGTGTTTGGCAACAAAGTTTCATTTCTCTAGACTGCACAAATTATTTACTTTGTGCTTGACCCGCCTCTTTCCATGAGTATTGCCTTCACAGCACAATTTTACTGTTTTAAAATTTTAATTTTAATATTTTATATTAATTAATTAAAATAATTTATATTCTTTTATTTTAATAAAAAATTAAATAAATAAATATTATAAATACTTAGTAGCAATATTATCAATCACCATTATCGTAAACCATTATTGATAATCAGTCTTCGACCTTTATTTGAGCTGCTGTTCTTATCATTTGAATTCTCGTTAAACTCTGCTCATTTATACCGTCATCACTTTTATAAAATTAGTCATTTATTGAAGGTCTAAAATTGAATTCTTTGGTGCTAAAATTGCAAACTCAGATTTATTGCAAATGATTGGCTTAATAGTAATAATAATTGTACTAATGTATTATTTAAGAGGATCATATTAGTACTAATATTGACTTAAATAGAGATTCGATATTGGAAATTGATGGCGTTGCCTAACTGACTAAAGGTGATTTATATTAACAAAAATAAAAATTCTAAATAATTAATAAAAATTAATATTAAAAATAAAATAATACTATCAATGCCTAAAACTTTTTGAAACGAAAAGTTTCAGGTATCCCCAAATTTTGTCATTTTTCTTTCACTCGCAGGGACAGATATGCTTCCTTCTAGGAACCTACAAAGCAAACAATTTCAGAGTGATATTGGTTTTCAGCAAAAATATTTTGATACTTTAAGTTAGAGCTATGAAATTATAAAAATGAGTGTGTAATAGCAAAATTTTGTGGATTAAGTAAGCAAAATTACTAACACCAGTGTAGAGAGAGAGTGTGTTTTGAGCCTGCTATTTTTAAGGTGTGATAGTTAGAATGCCTTAACACACAATATAATACTTATTTTTCGAATTAGGGGTATTTTGGTTATTTTATTACTTAAAAGTATTTTTATTATTTTTATTATTTGAGCATTGCATGTTTTTATGGGTTAATAAGATGATATTGAGGTCTAATGTAAAAATTGAGAAAATTTAGTGAAGAAATAATTTAGTTAAGTGAGTTTTAAACTTACAGATCTTATCGAACACTTGATGCTTGGAGTAAACTTTCTGTTAATCAAGACTTTTGATTTTTTAGACAATTTTTGATACTTGAAGAGGGAAAGGAACTTAAGAATAAAAAAAATTTAGAAGAAAACGGACATCAAATAAAGATAAAAATAATGCTGAAAACAAAGAAGGACGAGAAATGAAAAGGAAGCCAAATGGATAAAGTTGGCCTAGCAAGTTTAGCCCACAACCTCTACCAAGATCGATACCGATCTTGGCATCAATTCTGGTCAGCTAGAGGTAATCAACGATGATATAAGAGCTGAACATGTTGTGCTCATATGAAATGATAATTTTGCCCTTTTAGAATCATCCTTCCTTCACTTACTTTAAGGGCACTTTAGACTATTTACTTCCTATTATTTATACCTCCTAAACTTTCAAAATTTTCATTCCTCTTCTCCCTTCTCTCTATTGATGTCGTCCAAAACTTGAACATAGGAATAGAGTCGTCATCTATCCAAATAATGGTAGGGTAGATCACTTAAAAATTAGATTCTATGTCTGGGGGTTGGTTAAGTGTAGGAAAGGTGTTAGGCACCCTATAACTTTTGTAAAAACGATTACCAAAAATACAATGATCTTGAATTTCAATTTTACCTTTATTTTTAATTTTTACTAAGAGAAGAGAGAATATTAGAAATATTCTACTGTATTAACTTTTCAAAAATATTGAGTTAAGAGGAGGGAGAATATTAAAAATATTCCGTCGTCTTAGCCTTTTTTATTAGTTAAAAATATTTAACTAAGAGAAGGGAGAATAT
>JAWDEX010000023.1:5856131-5872482 GCA_035221805.1 Trichilia hirta
AATCATGTGTCAAAGTATATGTGATAAGAATGCTCATAAAACTCTCGTATAATAAGTTTATAAAAAAATAAATAATAATACGAGAATTTATAAAATTTGAATAACTCAAATAAAAGCAAATAACAAAGTCTTATTATAAATTTAAAATTATTTATAAATAATAATATTATTAAAATGCGCCTTAAGAGGAAAAAAAATAACCCTTTACTCAGCTATCCATATAAAAGTTGGATGCTTGCTCCTTTTTCATAATAAACATACATAATATATAATAATACTTATAATTTAACATCAATTATCTGTATTTCATCTAATATAAAATATTATTTTTAATATGTTAATATAAAAAAATAAAGTATAGATGATATTATTTGAGATTGAATTTTTACATAAGAATCTTCAATAAATTATATTAAGGATGGATAAAATTTATAGAGAACAAAATTAGATTATGACACTCATGATCATGACCTTGTCGACCATAATATCATAAACCAAATTGATATTAATTGACTCTCCGATTAAAATTAATACAAATTCAATCATTCATGAAATTAAAAAATTCAAAATCAAAATATTTATATATATGCCATCATAAATCAAAACATATTAAACAATTATTAGTTTATTATAACTGGCATCAAAACCTCACACACACCAAAAAAAATAATCAAAATATACAAGTTATTTGTATCATTTTAAAATAATAAAGATAAATTCATAAAATATTTAAAAAAAGTAAATCTACTCACAACTGAAAAAGATATATACTCTTTTTACTCTTTGAGTCATAAAGCCTTGTCACTCGAATTCTTTAAGTCTACAATTTAATTCAAGCCTAAAGAAGTTGATATCTACATAAATTCATTGAGACCTTAATTTGATCCAAACCCTAACTTTTCTCCTCTTTTAAATTTTTTATTAAAATTATGAAAATAATTTTTATAAAAACCTTATAACGATGAATGGGTTTTGATTTAAGCTATAAATCAAAAGAAATAAAAGGGCCTATGATCAAATGTTGAAGCCCTAAAAAGAGAAAGATGAGATAAATTGAAGGAGAGGAAAAGGGGAAAAGAACGCGGGATTTGCTAGATTTTAGTATATATATATAATAGGAAATGAAAAGTTTGAGGATAAAGAAAAAGAAAAGTTTCAAAAGATGGTAAAATAATATTTACTTTAATTAAATATTTGTTTTCTACAATAAAAAATATATCAGTGCATGATTTTTTTATCAAAATATCGATACTTAGTTTGTTTTTATTAAAATATCGATATTTTTACTTAAAATATTAATATTGAGTTCATTTCTTGTTAGTACTTTTACTTAAAGTATCAATATTTTATTTTAAAATATTAAAAATATTAAAATTTTAGCCTCAAATATTGATACATTTAAAAAATATATTTGACAAATATTAGTTAAATACTATATAAAAATATTATTTTTTGTAAAAAATATCAATTAAATTCTCTTTATTTTTAGGGCTATTTATCCCTCGTTTGAAGATGAATTTCATCTTCATTTGTTTTTATAGATTTGTATTTTTATCTTTTTTAATGAAAATAAATTATGTGTCAAAAATCTATCTAAATCAACAAAAATTAGTTCAAAAACTTGGCTATTTAATTGAGATCTTAATATTTTTTTTTCTCAAATTTAATTAATTTATATAAAATTTCACAAAATACTTACTAAAACTCAATAAGAATTTATTTGACCAATAATAATATCTGAATATATTTTTTTAGATAATAAAAATATACATATAAAATAAAATGATTAAAATACTTTTAGTTTAAAAAGTCAGGTAGGTGTGATACTAAATTTTCTTAAATTATTTTATTTTTTTATAAATTAATTTGAGTATAAATGTATCATAAAAACTCGTAAAATATAGATACCCCTGTTAGCAATAATGCGAGGATCTGAACTCCTATTCAAATTCTTAATATAATTACCTTTTCATCCCGAAATTCTCTATAAAATTAGAAATCACCTGCCTACGTCACTAAATTTCTTATCTTCGCTCTTCTCGCTGGCATTTTAACAAACACATCAAGAGTTTACCTGCATTATCTAACGCGATATCTCTCACAAAACGACAATGTCGGTAGAATCTTCCTCCGCTCAAGCCACCAAGAAAATCTCTCTGAAGACCGCCGACGGAGAGCTCTTCGAGGTGGAAGAGCCCGTGGCGATGGAGTTCGAAATCGTCAAGTCTTTCTTCGACGAAAACGAAGACGTTACGGATGAGACGGTGGTACCACTACCGAACGTGTCGGCTGAGCCACTGTCGAACATCATCGAATTCTGCAAAGCCCAAGTGGAGTTCAGCAAGAAACAGGCGTCCAGAGATGAGGTGAAATCGTTTAACACAGAATTTGGGAACGGAAAAACGAATGACGAGTTAAAGGACATGATTCTCGCGGCAAATTATCTGAACATTAAGGAGATGTTGGATTTTCTGACGGGGACCGTGGCTAATAGGATCAAGAATATGAGAGTTGAGCATGTGAGGAAATTTTTTGGGATCGAGAATGATTTCACGCCTGAAGAAGAAGAAGCTGCGCGAAGGGAGTACGAATGGGCTTTTGAGGGAATCGATGACGACTAAAAATATTTCTTTTTCTGTTTTCTTCCATAGTTTTTGGGACGATCTGTTATTGCATTGCCGTTTCGATTTTCGTTATCTGGGTATCGTAAGTACAAAGCTCTAGTATGTTGGTAACAATTGATTGTTCTTCGGCTGAGTTTCTTGACATGGGTTTTGAAGTGCACACCATTTATTTGATTGAAAGTTGAAACGGATGACAATTGGTATTGAGTTCAAAAGTTGCAGTAATTTGATCAGCTCCGGAAATCCTCTAATAAGACAAATAGATTTCAAAACAATGGACATAACCCCTTCCTTCTATCGGAAGAAAACACACGAAATGAGAGTAATTTCAATCAGAAAGAAGTGCAAATACAAGCCAATACATACCACATAATACGAAATTGGCATCATCTACAAAGGTTTCATTTTCAAATGCTAACTAAAAAAGTAAGGCTACCACTTAATGCTACACATTAAACACGACTAAAATCCATCACTGATGCTCAGCAGTACGGTAAGTCACATTCAAGAGTCATTTTGTTGCTGAGATTGCTGCTGCTGCTGCTGCTGTGGTTGACTCTGGGGCCACGGCATAAAAGCCACAGGAGGTTGAGGCTGTTGAGCGGGGTAGAGTGCTGCTTGATCGACTGGTTTTCCCATGATCATCCCAGTAGGAGCCACAGGATGCTGCGATGGAACATAGTATAAAGGCATATCAGCAGGAATGGTTGCCTTAGTCACGCCAAGCCCTTCCTCTTTCAGTTCGTCTCTAGGAATAATATCCACTAAAAAATCAAAAACATCAGTCCTTGAAATGGCAGCTGCAATATCATTCTTTTGCAGAGTTCTCCTTTTATTCTCTTCAGTGTGGATCCAAGAGCGCAACGTCAGCTCCAAAATAAACATTTCACAAGCCTTGGCAAATATGACAGGGGCCTCTGCTGAAATCATTCGAACATCTTCATCAGCTTTCATTATTTTCTTGATCCGAGCAAGTGGTAGGCTGTGATTTTTGAAGTCACTTGTTTGCTCAATTTCTTGCATTTGGTTGGACCAGAACATTTGAAGCTGCTGCTGCTGTTGTTGCTGTTGGTGGTGGTGAAAGTGTTGCGCTTGTTGGAAGACAAGTTGGTGCGAGGCATTAGAGAAAGTAGAGGGAGGCTGAGTAGGGGAATGGACAGCCATGGCAGGAGTACCAGAAGCCACCATAGGGGCCGTATGGAAGGGAGGATATGTCATCTGACCAGTACCAGCTATGACTCCCATCACAGACTGCTGCTGCTGCTGCTGTTGTGGTTGATCTAGCTGATCCATGGCCAATTATAGGAATATTTCCTCTGCTCTAACTATTTTCTCATCACACTGCTGCAAATGACAAATACAAAAAGATATTATGCCTGACCGAAAAATTGACAAACAATTGTGCTTCACATTCCTTTGGGACAACCCAAAAAACATTATATGAGAAAAAAGAAAACGCTAGACAAGGCTAAAAAAATCAAATCAAAAACTTTAACATGTCATTCCTGTACTAACCAATGGGGAAACCAAACCAATGCTTATTTGTTTATTTATATTTAAACAAAATTGTTTCAGCATGCCTCACCAAACCCAATTATTTCAACCTAAATTTCAAGTATTTTTGAAAATGAAAATGTCACAACATATAGGAAAACTTAATATAAGAGGCATAGCAAGACAAGTTTATGACTGATATCAAAGCCAGGACAAAAAAACAATTTAATTTTGATAGAAGTAAAATTATCTGACTTCATCATCCTCTCAGTAGTTCTCTTCATGAGGCACAAGTGTTCAATGTTCATCAGCAAACTTATGAAGCAACTCACTTTAAAGAGTTAAGATATCCACGTGCTCAACGAAAGGAAAATCTTAATTTGTGAATTATATAGTAAAATCCTACTTAAACCCAGATCATTACTGCTTTGCCATAAAAGCATGCCTCTATCCAAAAGAAGTTGCCAGTGCAAATTACTTATGCTCATTATTTTAGCAAATATATGTTGACTAACTATTTTATGGTCAAAAGTGAGAACAGAAGTAGCACCAGTATGATTAAAAAACGAAGGACAAGACCAGCGCAAACAAGTAAAAGGTCTAGTTACCATGGTCAATGTGCAAACTAAATAAACTCCAAGCTCTTGAACTTTTCACTAGCAATGTTTGGAATGAGGAATTCACTTCCCCCCATCATAGCTGTATCTATAACAGAGTTACACAGAGATGTTAAAAATTTCCTCAAATGACATTCTTCATACGTACATATCTTCCTAACTCACAAACACTATCACAAGAAGGAGATTATGTATGTCGTCACCGGAGGCAAATAAGCGGATAGCAAGCCAACTTTTGTAATTTGTCTTTTTGAGTCTTAAGCAAGGGAAAAAAATGTTTAAAGACCAGCATTGAACTCTCTTTCGATTAAATCAGCATTCATCTTGACAAGAAACTCCTTGATTCGACTGTAAAGTATTTCTGTCTATCCAGAATTGTTCTAATGAGTCAGTCATCATATAGCCAATCTTATCTTTCACCACGATACATTTGTAGTCTCTCTATGCTGGTTGCATTAGTGCAAGGCTAGATAGACTAACATATTTATTCCCCAGATGGAGCCACATGTCTAATTTCAAACTTAAACCAGTTTTTGGTCATCTAGAGTATAAGATACTGCTAAAGCATAGACCATTATTAGAAGCACTCCCAATCACACCAGAGGTAGAAGTTTTTATTTCTATTCTTCAATTATGCATAAGATACCTTTCAGGGCCGAGCTACCAGAAAACTCGTTCACTAGTAGCTGCCTGCCCAAGAAAAATGTGTCAAACAATTGTCAAGATCGCATATACCACACCAGAGCGTCATGTCTCTCAGTATACCAAGAATAATTAAATAAATAAATAATTCAATAAAGGAGGAGAAGCAGACTTCACTCCACACACAATATTATCAGGAGTATCCTTTTCTAGATTTCTTCCAAAGATTTTATAACCACAATTCCAGCTCGTATTACAACTAAACAACATAATTCAAACGCTGAGCCAATTTGTGGGGTTTCACTATCTGAACAACAAATACTGAAGTTTTTAGTCATGTCTCGTTTGGTAGCTCAAAATGGAAACACAGAGTACCAAGAATGTTATAAAAGCCTAATTTAGAACACTTTTCTCTTTTAAATATTCTTGTAAAACCACAACCACGTAAGAAAGCAACAAAACTTTCTAATTCTATTTCCTTTTCTTTCCAACAGTTTATCTGCAATCCAACCAAGTGTAAGCTGTCTTAGGTAGACACTCATCGCTGCCTGTTGTTATCCCTAAAGTAGCTTTAAGGTTTTTTCTGCAAGTAACAAACTTCAAAGACCACAGTGGGCCAAATAAATAAGTATGAAACACCCTAAATGCACGTATCGTTACAAATCAATAAGATTATCAAACAACAAAATTACGTCCACTGAAAACAGGGAAAGGCCCGTCTCTAGGTTGTGACATGCAAAGAGTATATTCACTTACATATACATGTCGATGAACAAAAATAATCACAAGTAACACAGATACTACAACTAAGCCATAAAACAAATACTAGCAAAACTAACATAATAAAATATAATTTTTTTTTTAATTAATTCCTCAGAGTTACTGAGCAAAATCAAGAACAATCAAAGGCCACAACTAAATATATGAAACTAAACGAAATTAAACTAAGCAATGCAAAACATCAAACAAAAAATCATACACAAATAAGTCATTGATTTATCCAAATAATTGCCCTAATAGCATACTACGGAACTGAAAATAGACCTTTCCCCTATCATTTAAGCACAAAGTTAGCTAATTGTAGACCGAATTACTATAAATCTCAAGACTGAAAGATGCTATATATAGATAGATAGATAGATAGATGAACAAAAGCAGTAAATAATATTTATATATATATATATAAATATTATTTACTGCTTTTGTTCATCTCACCAACCAAAGAAAGATTACGAAGAGAACAAAAAAATGAAGCAAACCGCAAAAATTAAACTAACCCAGACAAAAAATTGGGAATAAAAATTGCCCAGAAATTTCTTGAGCTGAATATTCTTGAAAAGCCTTCCAGAGTAGCAAAACCCTAAGATAGAGAAAGTTTAAGAGAGGGATAAAAAGGAGGGACACCGAAGCTTTTGAAAGTTGAAGCCTTTGCAACTTTTGGACAGTGAGGAGACTAGTGCAGGTATCTATGCCATGCCGCGTGTCAGTTAGTAAGAGTTCTGACTCAAAACGGCAGGTTCACGACATCCACGTGGGCGAAAGCAGCTGGATATTAGCTCAATGCTCACGTAAAACGACTGTGACGTGTAAGGAAAAGAGCTGCTAATGTTGGGGGGCATTTGGAAGAATATCAAAACCTGTGAGGGCATTTTGGGTAATTGGGTGGAGTTTAAGTTTTGTTCTGTTGATTTGCACTTGGATTTATCCGGTGATTGTACACTGTGAGGGCACGTGACGTGCCTGTGAACACATGCGACTTAACTAGGCAGTGATGAATGGCGGTCATGTTTGTCCCTTTGCCTTAAAATAAGAATTTTGAAACAGGAAAAAAAAAAAGAAGAGAAATTGTAAGCTCAAAAATTTTACTTAATTTTATTATAATATAATTATAAATTTTTCAGTATCAAATTAAAAAATAAATAATTTTAAAACATTTAATTTATTGAATTGAAACTATATATAGACTTAAGACAAATAAAACAAACAAGCATTTAACTAAAAAATTTCCCTCTTGACATGAAAAAAAAAATTTTTAATTATTAACTTGATATT
This sequence comes from Trichilia hirta, assembly GCA_035221805.1. Lineage (NCBI taxonomy): Eukaryota > Viridiplantae > Streptophyta > Magnoliopsida > Sapindales > Meliaceae > Trichilia > Trichilia hirta. The sequence continues at coordinate 5,863,561 of JAWDEX010000023.1, forward strand.
AATAATGAATAAGATTACAATACAAAAATTAAATCAAATTTTTGCAAAATTAACTATTTTGTAAAAATAAATATTTTTTATAATATAAAAAATTTCCATGCTCATTACTGTTGTTTTATTATACAGTCGATTGTCCATTAAAACAACTCCCAAATTGCTGCTTAAACACAATTAAAGACCAAAGCTCCCACCAAATCATGAAAATAAAAAATAAAAATCATGAAAAAAAAAGGCTCCCTACCAAACCTAATGGTTAGTTTTAATTTTATAGTATGTCCTAAAATAATTAATTTAATTAGTTATAACAACAATTAAGCATATAATTTTTGGAATTGTGAACCATTTAATTAGCTATATATAGTTCGTTAGGTCACATGAAAGAAGAAATTAATTTTGGCCAAAATTTTCATAATCAAAATCCATGAAATTAAGGATATATGGACACCAAATAACACTCAAGTCTTTTGCAAGAAAGTAGAGAGTGGCAGTTGGCCTCATTCTTAGTTGATCTCTCTATCTATATATATATATGAAAATGTGTGTGTGTGTGTGTGTGTGTATAATGTGGTTGAATAACAAATTTATCAAAATTCTGGTAAATCGAATTTATTATTATCGTAATGTGAATATTTTCTTCTTGTAACTTTCATTCATTTTCACCTGAGTCATTTTGATTCTTTTAATATAATTTATGTTTCTTGGTATGGTTATTTAATTACATGAAAGCGAAAGCAAAACAAGTGAAAATGAATAAAATAAAATAAAATAGCATACTTTTCTTGAATTGATTGTACATGCAATACATTGATAATACTAAGTCGAAAACTATTATTTAATGGTCGAATAATTGGTAGGACAATTATGCATAGAGGATACATCGCATCTTCACATCTACCCCTTCCTAAATTTTTCAGTTTTGCAATTAATTTTCTATTTAATTCTAGAAATAATGACATTGAGCTAGGGAAAGTAAAAATAATAGATAGACAGATATAATGAAATTGGCCCTTTCCCTTTTAGGAATCAGAATTCTATGCTAAACTTGCGTAATCATATATTCATATGGGATGAAATTTGTATATCATTTGCATATTCTGTACAAAGCTCTTAAATAACAAAAATATTAAGACAAATATATAAAAATGATGATTTCTCTCATACATTTTTATTATGATGATGATGTAATGAGTTGTTACCCTAAACTAAAAACAAAGAGATTATTGTTATCTGCATAGTTGAAAGAAGAAAGTTATTGTATTTGCATATATTGTAACTAAGGCCCTAGAGTTTCACCAAGGAACATCTAATGCCATTGCCTTCTTCTTCTTCAAACTTCTCTGAGGATATCTCCGTGGAAACCATGAATGGCTGGCCTTGCTTTCCCATGCATGAGAGCTTCAACCACGACTTAGCAATTCGAAGATTTTGTCCTGCAAGAGTTGAGCAAGAAAAAGGGGAGTGGAAGGAGATGATGAATCTTGAAGTTGAATTGCTTTCTCCTTCAGAAAACACTACTAGTACTCCTAAATTTTCTGCTTCTGAAGTAGATGAATTTGTTGACAGCTTCATCAACATGGATCAAGAAGACAAAGATAATGACATGATTAACAAGTCGTCTGCTGAGAACTCTGCAGATGAGATTGAGGCATTTTCAATGATGGATAATGTTTATGGAGATCAAGCAGCAGATGACCATAAGTTGGAGATGAGTATTGTTTGAAGCGAAGATTTTGGGGTTGCTCCTGAAATGGTGCCTAGTGTAGAGGAAGTGAGCCATGGTGTGGACCAAGGGCTACATTTGGTGCACCTTCTGTTAGCTTGTGCTGAAGCTGTGGGTTGTAGAGACACTCAACTGGCAGACTCAATGCTTAGTAAAATTTGGGCCGCAGCTAATCCTTGGGGTGATTCATTACAACGAGTTTCCTTTTCTTTTGCCATGGGATTGAAATCTAGGCTTTCAATTCTTCAGAACATCAATGCAAATGTTACTTTCACAAATGGAGCTATGGATGTGTCTTTGATCACAAGGGAAGAGAAAATGGAAGCTTTTCAACTTCTCCACCAAACGACTCCTTACATTTCTTTTGGTTTCATGGCTGCAAATGAAGCTATATGTCAAGCAGTACAAGAAAAAGATTCCTTGCACGTCATTGACCTAGGTATGGAACATAATCTTCAATGGCCTTCTTTGTTAAGAAGTCCAGCTTCAAGGCCCGAGGGTCTTCCGAAAATCATGATAACTAGTTTAATCAATGATCAAAGTCTCAGAGCTCAAAGCCAGCATGAACTCACTTGTTCGGGACGCGAGTTTACAAGGCATCAGTTTAGATTTCTCCATGATATCAGAGCAGGTCACACCATGGCTTCTAACAAACGACAACCTAAACTTGAGAGAAGGAGAAGCATTATGTGTAAATAGTATGATGCATTTGCACAAGTACGTTAAAGAAAGCAGAGGCTCCCTCAAGGCAATCCTCCAAGCAATCAAGAAACTAAATCCAACCTTGCTTACAGTTATGGAACAAGATGCTAACCACGACGGTCTTTTCTTTCTTGGGAGATTTCTTGAATCTCTCCATTACTATTCTGCCATTTTTTATTCCCTTGAAGCTAGTTTGCCGCGAACTAGTCCTCAGAGGTTGAACATTGAGAGATTGCATTTTGGTGAGGAAACCCACAATATTGCCGCTTATGAGGGCGCAGATAGGATTGAAAGGCACGAGAGAGCTGATCAATGGTGGAGGCAATTAGGCAGAGCTGGGTTTCAGGCTGTGGGGTCGAAGTGTTTGAGTCAAGCCAGAATGATGCTCTCTGTTTATGGCACTTTGACTTGTGAAAAAGGTTGCCTTCTGCTTGGATGGAAAGGCAGACCAATTATGCTTGCATCTGCTTGGAAAGTGAACAATGCTTCATCTTCTTAATTTCTTAGGTGCAAAATAGATTTATTTTGTGACAGACAGCAGGTTCTCTTTTTCAGTATTTGAGAATAACAATGTGGATGATCTTGTAAATGATAATCCTGAAATGGGTGTTAAAAATTTTATTGTCCGAGGATTTTTGAAAAATAGCTCTTGATATCCCAAATTTTTCACGAATTTTAGGATTTATTTTCATGATTTCACATCAGATAAAAACCAGAGTGATTTCGATTTTATAAAGCTGGAAAACAACATCAATATATCACCAAACATGATGATATTTTAGGTTGATGACAGGCACTCATCCTTGTTACATTAAATTTTGTAGTATTACTCATTTGCACCTTCTTGGCCTAACTCGGTTGTCATCATTTTCTTGGTGTACTATTTTGTACAAATTCGGACCATTTAAACCTAATAAAAGTTATTGCACAGCCTGTAAGTTGGCTTGGTCTCTATGGGCAAAGATATTCATTAATTGTTAGAAATACAAACTCAAATCATGCTTTATTCAGCTAAAAGGAAATCGGTTAGGTTAGGGTTATGAATTTACGCTGGATGGAAGCTATAATTTCCACAAAATATGCTGGAGAGAAATCAAATGGGAATCTGGCAACTACTACATTTATATCAGCAGCATAAAGAACCAAATGGGCAAACTGTAATTCTCTATTCTTCCATTTCAAAAACAAAAATGGAAGTAGATTCCTCAATTCTATTAATATATCTTATCTCTTGGGAGTGTACAAATGAATGGATGCAATAAATCATGGAAGGGATAACTGCAGAACCGTTAAACCATTACTTAGATGGCTTTTGACCGTGTCCTTTGGTTTGGCTAGCTGCTGTAGACATTACACGTAAACGGCTGGCAATTTCTGTGAAGGATGGCCTAGATGCAGGATTTGGTGCCCAACATTCCTCCATTAAACCTCTCCATTCGGCATCACAATAGCCTGGAATGGCTGGCCTCAATGTGTTATTTACGATTCCTCCTATATGCAAGGAGAAATACTTAAGAAAACATGCTTTCTGGAAAAAAGAAAATAAATAAATAAAATAAAATAAAAAGGAACTTGCATATTCAAATTCAACTTTGTATATTCCTAGATCAGGGAAAGTTAACTGTTGGTAAAGTAATGAATGGGAAAATATAACTTTACATTTTATGATTTGGACTCACCATCTGACATGAAGAATCACTATGACACAGTAGACAACAACTAACGAGCCATCGATACCCAACATGTTACCAGGCTCAATTATCAGTTGAATTGTGCCATAAAATAAAACTTGTATCCCAACTTTCATATAATCCTACAGAAGTGCTAGATTTTCATTTGAGTCTATGCAAGACAAAAATGATTTCACAGATTCATAATTTATCTAGGTGTTTCATTTTTGTTATTCAAGCTCAAGAGGCAAAGAAAGGAAGGGTTTTCAAGACAAACCTATGATTGCACCATAGTGCATATTAGCATACGGCTCCTCCCCAGTAAGAATTTCCCATAAGACAATACCGAAGGAGAACACGTCAACCTGCCAAACAACAGAGATATGTAAGTAACCCATACTGGCAACAGACAAGAGTAAAGAGGTAAAACAAAATGCAAAGTTAGCAGCACCCATCCTAAATCCTTACTTTTCGAACAACGGACATAACTACAGGCATATTTTCAAAAATCAGCAATGTAATAAAATATTTTGTATCACCAGCTTCTTGATAATTAATGAACAGGAGAAGAAAATAATAAACAAATTCTATCCACTGATAGTAGTAACATCTTCATAACATCTATAAGGTGGATGTTTCCAAGATTTACAAGGAAAGAAATTAGTATCCACAATTTTACTATTAGCTTCTTTGTCAGGCAATTGCTAAATGAATTACCAAGAGTGACATTTTACCTTTTCTGAGACCTTGTTGCTGCTGCCACTGAGCAATTCGGGGGCCATCCACGGTAAAGTTCCCCGTACACCACCAGAGACCAAGGTAGTTTGCTTGATTTTTGATAGCCCAAAATCACCAACCTGCGAAGGAGTAGCAATATATGTTGAAACATTAACAATCAGCATGAATATTTAACAAGATTACATATTCACTGGCATGGGTAACATCATCATCATTACCTTGCAAATTGGTCGCGAAGGATCTTTCAAGTTCACAAGCAAATTATCACATTTCAAATCAAAATGCACGATATTCTTTGAGTGCAGATATTCCATTCCAAAAGCTGCATCCATAGCAATTATTAGTCTCCTACGACGATCAAGAAACCTGCGAATTAAGATTGAAAAGACAGGAAGCAAAGGGTGAGTATGAAAGGACAGGCACATTTCTTTTGGATTTGCCAATCTAAAATCCTGACGTATTTTTTCCACAAATTGTCAAGTCATATTATAATGATCCAAATAACATTTAAAGTTATTTTTTACAGTTATCATTTTAGACCATGAACCCAGATGATATCAAATGATATTCATAGATCATATAACATGATGTTTTTACCTGTCCTTGCGAACCAAAACATGCCTAAGAGAACCATCAACCATGTATTCCGCCACAGTTGCTAATGTACCCCCAGGTCCGTCTTGCACTACACCATAAAATGCCACCACATTTGGATGGTGAAGCTTTGAAAGAATTTCAGCTTCCTTCCAGAATTCTAATGTCTGAACATGCAGTCAGTTGAAAGCATTACAAAAATACATTAACAGAAGGCAATATTAACTAACAAAGGAACTACAATGAGAAAAACAAACTATAAAATATATAATGCAAGTGGAAATATGCTTGATTTTCTTCCAATCAGCAATTGGATTGCATTACAAACAGAGATGCATCGTTAAGACGTAAATTACGATAAAAACTATGTGTGATCCACTCTATGCAAGGAAGTTTCATTATGCTAAGACATCAGTATATTTTTTCTTTTCAAGGATAACATGGAATAGCATTAAAGATCTGTTTGAAAGTGTGAAGCATTTTCCTATGCTTAAATCTTTGGAGAAGGTTGGATTAATGTCAAGAAGTCAAGGATCAATATGATATGTTCACAAAGATAGGCATCAAGGAAGAAGTACCAATCTCTCCTGCTCTGATGATCTTCCAGTGAAGCAACTCTTCTTAATTCTCTTAATGGCAACGTCAGTTCCCCTCCATTTTCCATGATAAACAGTTCCAAAAGTACCAGAACCCAGCTCTCTCTGCTCTTCAAGATCTTCATTATTTATGACCTTTTGAGCATATCCAAATGCAATAATGAAGCACATGTTAAACAGAGAAAATTAAATGCTGTTACTACTGTTAAAAGTAAGCAGAAAAACTGAAAACACCCAGATGCTCTAAATCCAAAAGCCAGGTGTGTAAGAGGCCAGTGCATCTTTAACTGTTAAAGAAATCCATACTCCACAAAGTTCTTAAAAAAATCATAAAATCTCTGTGTATAAACACATCAAGAATTTAACCAAGCAATTGTTATGGCATCAAGCAGCCTACTGAGCCAAAGGCCCACTAATCCAAAATTTCCAAACTGCCATAAGACAACAGCAAAAAAGGTGTCCTGTGCAGCTCTAGTAATATAGTAATATGGAAACACAAGAAGACTAGCAAAATTCATTAACCTTGAATAACAATGAAAGGAAAATAATTCCCTTAATCCAATAACTTAAAGAATCAAACACACTAGTTTTGACCATATCCACTAAATCTTGTATGAAATGAATTGGAAACTTAAAAGGTAGCAAGAAAGCAAGAAAGACTAGTTCCCTGTTATTGTAACACAAATAATAAAACTTTAACAGTGCATCCCTTTTTCACTACAAATTTCTTGTACTTTCTTCTTAAAATCACATTACTTGTTGGGAAAAAGGGCTGGGCTATAGTAATTATATTAGGAGGACCTGAATTTGAGTATGGATAGCATACATTCATATATGTATGATATATAGAATATGAATATCAAGGGCAAAACTTGTGTATCAACTCGAAGTACTGGTCAATATTGCATACACAAGTATCATACCTGCACCGAACTGATATCGAAATCTCCCAAAGAAGGATCAAGAGGAGATAGACCAATATTCCTGTTACCCGCATTCACTTCCTGAAAGCATTAAAGTGGTCAAATATTCAATCAACGGCGAAATACATTATCAATTCTTAACCAAATAACAATGAAACAAAATATATTACCTCGTTCTCTGATTCTGCTGTTCTTAGGTTCTCCATCATGGCGTCAAACTGCATACTCTCAATAACAACGGGATCAACTCCAAATGTTTTCTGACTATCTTCAACAAGGTTGAGTTGGGAATCCACATGGCCCACTGGAACTGCATCTTTTGTTAGAGGTGTAAAATGATACAATCTACTGTCTTCTTGCCCAACTTCTCTAAGTGCAGATGAAAGTCCAAGAGGCCCTTGGTCAATAAGAGAAACATCTTTTTGACCAAACTCTTCTTGAACCAAATTTCGAAAATATGACCAGCGTTTTGGTTCATGATTTTCCATGTTCACGCTTATGCCAGCTCCATCTTTGTGCAGTGGATTAATACCAGAGGAATCCTCTGAAATTAGTACTTTTGAGTATATATCTGAAAGGAAATCACGAGGGAACCTTTCATCAATATCAACACTAATGTCTACCCGTTGTGGTGCTGAAAGACCAAAAGAGGAAATTCCTTGAGAAGCATCATTAGTAGAGCTCTCTGATGCCAACCCTTCATTGTGAACATTGGAAACTATATGGCTTGTGGCAGGAAGTTCGGATCCAACTCCATTTTCATCAACCAGTAGTTTCTTATGGTATTCTGTGGGCCCATTTATCTCATTGTTGTCCAAAGAATTAGGAACTGACATTTCCTCAGAAAGCTTAAAGTTTGTCTGAGAAATTTTGTCAGCAAACTCTTTATGCTTTTGAAGTTGGTCAAGTCCATCTTCAACAATTTGGACAACAGCATGCAATTTTTCATCAGATTCTGAAACTGGATCCTGATGTCCTATATCAGAACGTGAATGAGACATGAGAAACTGAGAACCTAAGGAGTCATCAGACTTTGACAACCGATTCAGTAAATCTCCCTGCTCCCTTTGTATCTTCTCCGAGCAGTAGATCCTCTGAGGAGGCACAGGTGGCTCAACGTAGCTCAAATCATTTGGATTGACGTCTGAACCACCAGGACCAGGTGCACTATTAGACATGGAACATAAGTCATCATTGTCATATTTAGGAACATGCACAGCATTGGCAGAATCAACTAGTGGAGAAACTTTTTCAGATTCTTCGTGCCTTTTGTCACTTTGTGATGGAAATAAAGGTATATCTACCCTGGGCACAGCAACAGGAACTGCAGGGTCTTCAACTGCAAATTGCTTCATCAACTGTGGATTATCTGGCTGAATTGAACCATCAGGTAATGCCTTCTCCTGTCTTACCATCATCTGTGGATTTTGTACTTGTAAAATACTATATTGGTGTCCATCACTCAAGCCTCCGGGTTGATTTTTATACTCATAAAGAGGCACCGAAGTTGGAATTTCTTCTAAAGGAGAGTAATTAGAAGGATCAGGCCCATAGTGCAGTGAGTACTCTCCAGTTTCTCTAGGATGCATCACCTGACCATGATAAAACTGTGTATAGGTTTCATGGGCATCAGAGGAGCTTGGTAGAATCGTTCTAGAAGCATGAATAGTTGATGATGGAGCAATGTTGCCAATCAAAGTTGAAGTGCCGATGCCAAATGAGTCCACCACAACTCGACTTGTCACCCTCTCAATGTTATGCTCATCAAACTCATCTAAATCATTTGCTGAAGTGCTCCTCAAACCATGCGGGTTTAAGCTTTTTTTGGATCCTGAGTCCATTCCATTTACAGCAACCACATAGTGAATCTCAGAATCACCATCCATGCTGCTAAGTACAGACTGGGCCTCAGCCAAATCACTTACGGAAAACAGAAACATCCTGATCTTTTGTGATCCTTCTCCATCTTCAAGCTCGTT
>JAWDEX010000023.1:5891718-5911568 GCA_035221805.1 Trichilia hirta
CTTAGAAGTCCATAACTCTTGATTATTCTTCATGGGAGCAACAACCACAAGAATATACCACTATCTCCATACTCACGTTCCTTCCAAACCATTAGCTCTGATACCACTTGTTAGGATTCGAGAAGCATGCCCAAAATTGGAGGAGAACACACAAAAGTCAAATAAATAAATACATTCATGAATTTGGACACCACTTACAACTCAAAACCTTAAGACATTGGCTCTATGAGTCTATTCCTAATTTTGAAAATTTCTTGTAAGTAGGGTTTTAATATAAATACAATGTATTGTAACCTAATTTACAAGTGAATAAAAGAAATAGCTGCAAACCCGTGGACGTAGGCAAGTTGCCAAACCACGTAAATCTCTGATGTCTATGTATGTTTGATTAATTATGCTATTATTTTTCATTGTATTGCGTAACAAAATAAGAGAATGAAATGTATCTACAAAGAACCTATAAAATTTACGAGTTTCAAATCTTTTATTATCTACAGAGAACCTACAAAATTTACCAGTTTCAAATCTTTTATTATCTACAGATAACCTACAAAATTTACAGAGTTTCAAATCTTTTATTTTTCACAATCCACTGACAAATCAACAAACAGAAAACTCTTTCGTGGCATATTTTCCCCATCTTACAAGCATACAAGCTAAATTTTTTTTTCCTGCCACCTAATAATCACATTCCAAAAGGCATAGTTTTTCTATTATCATCTAATCATCATCTACCAAAGCATTAAAGCACCACAATCACACCACACGATGGTAATATATGTAGATACCTTGCTCCAGTTATGGAGATAAATTGATGGAGTTTATCCCGATTACTTCTACTCAACTTATGCTGAAAACACAGAAATCAAACCAAATTAATATCTAATACAGACATGGATTATATGTTCTCAGAGACATACACATATATTAAATGACAGAATTGATAAATGAAACCCAGATACATGATTCTATGTCGAACTTGATGAATTAAAAAAAAATGAAGGAAAAAAAAATCGACAGTACAACAACTTATACAGAAAACAAAGGCATTATAAACATTTTCAAAATCGATACTTTAGCAAATTAAAAAGGATGTTATATTATTATCAACCACTCAAGGACACCACTCCCACTAACTGATAAAATCCCACTAATTAAATCCAAAAATATGGTCGTTGACATTTCAAGTAACAACTTTTTTGAATTAATTCAGCTTAATCTCTACATATCCTCTAAGGGAAAAGAAAGAAACTACAAGACAGATGAATGTGAAATTAAAACTAACCATCTTCGCAATCTGGTTTGATGAAACTCTGTGTATATGAAAATTGGATCTTCGGTTTGGTTGACTAATGAGAAAGTTTTCGCGAGAGGAATTTCTGTCTAGGGCTTGGGCTTCGCTACCCTCTCTTTCGTAAAACTCTCCGTTGAATCTTTTATGTTTTCTATTTGCAAGTTGGAAAACGGAAACTTTTTACTGCTGGCGTAGGTTTGGTTTTCTATTATTAAGTACACCCCACAAATGGTTAGAAATTGAAATTTAAAATAAAATCATAATATAATGCTGCTAATAAACTAATTAATTAGATTATGATAAAAGTGTGTCAAATTAATATAAATTAAATATAGATTTAAATGGTTTAAAACTAAAAATAAAACCTATTTAATTTAACTATCATATCATATTATATTTATGAGATTGGCTACAACAAATAAATTAAGGTACTCGTACATAAATTTAGGTTTTAAATTTTAAGTTTTCAATAAAAATTTTAATTGGTCAATCAATACATTAATATATATTAGTGAAGTTTTGTATATAGATATATAGAATTTTTATTATGAAATTACAATTAAATTCGAAATTATTTTTTAAGGTATAATGCTGTTGTCACATGTTTAAATATTTAAACTGTATAATGTTTTAATATTATAACATTAAATTTAAGTATCTCATAGGGAACACCTATTAATTTATCTTTAGTAAAAGTGATTAACAAAATTAATTAATTAATTAATTAATTAATTTCTATTAATTCTGTTTATGAAATATCTCTTTTCGATATCCATTTTCTGTGGCTGCCATCAATTGCGGTGTTGGTGGTCTTTGTCATTAAGTAGACAATAGAGAGTTCATAAAAAAATAAATAAATAAAAAGAAAAGAAAAGAGAATGTCAACAAGAGTCAAAGCAAATATTATTTTGTTTTTGTTTTCTTTTTCTTTTGTTAATACGAATATTTAATACTAATACGTAGGAGCTAAGATAAACATACATAGAAAACAATTATTCCAATGTGTAGTTTGTAAATATAATATCATATATCAATTTGATTTTTTTTTTTAACAAATTTAAAAAAATAAAAATAAAAACAAATTTATAAAAAATGATAATTTATCTTTTAATTTTTAAGCATAAAAAAATAATTTATATATATATATATAATAAAAAACAAAGGAGATGGGCATGAAAAATATACTGATTCCATATCTTCTTTGTAGTTATTTTGGACCCATTAATAAATTCTTTTAACTTTCCTTTTTCAGAGAAAAATTTTGCAATTTGAAAAATAACAAGAGATTATATATAAACTTGGAAGCACAGAAAATACTTGGATGAACATTCTAGACTTTTTTTAGTGTGAAACTGATAAAATTATAATATTCCTCAGATTAGATTCCTTCCCCACGTGTCTAAAATTTAATGCACATAAGTCGAGCTTCTATCAAATGAGGCATGAATTGGATAATACTTTCAAAATTTATTGTAAAAAAATCAACTAAAAAAAGAACACAATGCCATAGCACTTGCATTGCGACTATCAAAACCAACATTCTCCATGCTTGCTTGGTATTGAATTAACTATTATCCTATTATCTTTCTTCACCTAAAATGGAGCAGTTGAATTTCATTGTCACATCCATTTGTTTATTTGCTTCAGCTTTTATTATATAAGGAGTAGTAGCTGTTGCTTCTGAGCCAAAAAAAAGTACAGCTTATGTTTAGACAAAAATGGTGAATGATCTCAGAACAGAATCATTTGATTACCGGATAGAGCTTCTATCACCAGCACCTCCGGGAGAGAATGTTCCAGTGACAAGTGAGCCATCTTGGCGACTTAACATGGAGAGGTTTCACTTTCCGGAGAGAGGGATGGATTCTCATTTTGGCTTTGGTTATTTTATCAGAACCATGAGTAAGTACTAAAAGTAGAATTGGATATTCACTGCCTTGGAAAATTTTATGACTGAATTTGGTTATTTCTTCTCAGGGATACAGAGAAAAATTTCAGAGTATTACAAGAGACAAGAGAAACTTCTCAAGGGATACAATGAAGTGGATAAATTCACTGAATTGGGAATTCTGCCTGGAAGTTTAACGCAGGTTTGTGCTTTAGTTTTTGGTTTACCAAAATGGAAAAGGTTGCATTTTTCTGAAGAAAAGCTCTATATTTCTGCAGGATGAAATGAAGCAACTTGCAAGAAATGAGAGTGTCGCAATTTATGCATCAAATATAGCCAACATGGTTCTTTTCTTAGCAAAAGTTTACGCTTCTGTTGAAAGCAGATCATTAGCAGTCATAGCATCAACTTTAGATTCCTTATTAGATCTCTTATCCGGGTTCATCTTATGGTTTACTGCATATGCAATGAAGAATCCAAATCAGTATAAGTATCCCATCGGCAAAGACAGAATGCAACCTGTGGTAATTGAGCCTCACAACCCAGCCAAATTGAAGTTTAACATTAGAATCAAGTCTCAAATTTACAATTTTCTGCAGGGAATTGTTGTTTTTGGATCAGTAATGGCAACTCTCGGACTGCAAATACTGTTTGAATCAGGTCGAGAACTCGTCACAAAAGTATGTTCTTGTTTTTCATTTACAAACATTCGATATATCAAGCTAAATGAAGCTACAAACTTGTCCCCGCAAGCATTTCTCTAATGTGATCATCCGATAAATTTCTGCTACAGGCTCAGCCAGACAGAGATCCTGAAAAAGAAAAATGGATGATAGGAATTATGGTATCTGTCACCGTTGTGAAACTTGTGCTGATGGTTTACTGCCAAAGATTCAAAAATGGCATTATTCGAGCCTATGCACAAGATCATTTTTTTGATGTGATTACCAACTCAATCGGGCTAGCAACAGCTGTATTAGCCATCAAATTCTACTGGTGGATTGATCCCCTCGGCGCCATTTTGGTAAGTTCATAAGAATTATAATATAATTAATCAAAACATTATGATTAAACCATGTTAATCAGTGTCCCTAATTTCTGCAGATAGCTGTGTTTACCATGTTCAACTGGGCAAATACAGTGATAGAAAATGTGTGGTCCCTGATAGGAAGAACAGCTCCATCTGAGTTCTTAGCAAAACTAACTTATTTGATCTGGAATCATCATGAAGAAATTATTCATATAGAGACTGTGAGAGCATACAATTTTGGTTGTCAATATTTTGTTGAGGTTGATATCGTTTTACCAGGAGAAATGTCGTTGAGTGAAGCACATAACATTGGAGAATCACTTCAGGAAAAGCTGGAACAACTTCCTGATGTGGAAAGAGCTTTTGTTCATGTGGATTTTAACATCACTCATCAGCTGGAGCATAAGCCAAAGAAATTATGAACCAAGCTTTGTTGGACTTGCCTGTGATGTGTGATTTGTATTGTTTTATCTTTGCATTTTTTATTTTTAATGTATTAATGTATTTAGGGTTGTGATATTATTTCTACTAAATTATCATTAATGTCTCGTAACTGCATGATTTTTTTTTAATTTAATATTCTCAAATACTACCCAATTCATACGTAGCCTAAATCAATTAAAGAAGGTGACTTTTATACTATTACAAATCACTCGGTTAAATCTTAAGAGTCACTTCACTACCTTATAATTAAATAAAATAAAATAAAAAAATAATATTAGAAGATAATTAAAATAAAATTATTAAATATTTAGCATATTTATTATAATAATAATTAAGTATATTTTTCAATAATAGTGGTAAAAAAATAACTATATTATTTTATTGCAATATTTTAATATCAAAAAAATTGTTATTCTAGTGTAAATTTATAATTTAAAAATGTAAATTTGGGTAAAAGAGAAGAGTTGTGTATAAAATTTATTATTTATTCAAAAATACAATCGAAATAACATAAACTCATTACTCAATAAATGTTCATGGCTTCAAGATATAATATTGAGTATAATTATGATATTAATAATTTATTGGATTTATCTATCTTTTCGTAAACGATGGATAATTTATAACTAATTAATTAATAGTTCGCCAAGTTCATACGTTTCATTGAGCGTATCATGCTTTGAGTGCCTTTATCTCTTTCGATGGGTAATTGAGAAAGCAAATATTGCATCACGCGATCAAACATACCTTCAATAACCAAAAAAATAATAATAACAATAATAAATAAGTAGAGGTTATGGCATATATAAATTACAGTATATTATTTTATTATTTTTAACCCTTTGTCATTATTTTTAATTTTTTTTTTAAATTACAACAAAAAATTAAAAAAAAAAAAATAGAGAGAGAGAGAGAACATCAATATGAACCATAACATGACCCCTCAAGTACCTTTCTCTTACTCTCTTAATCTCATCCTTTTTATGGGTTTCTATACAATGATTAGTTCATTAAATATATAAAAATAAAAAGTATCAAAGTGGTCAAGCATGCATATCCCTCATTTAATTATTTAATTTACATTATTAATGTGTAATAGTCTTTAAAGGTACTTTTCCTTATTGGGTTTTTCTAACCTTTATGTCTTAAGATAATTTTATTTTTTTAAAAGCGCTTTTCCTTAGTGGGATTTGATTGCTTTTAAAACAAGGAAATGAATTATTACAACTTATCTTAATGAAGTTCCTTATTGTATCTTCCATCTAGATTCTAGATATTGGATTCAATTGGGATGGTTTGGTTATTATTATATAGTAAAATCAATGAGACCATATAATTTTTTAATACTTTCATTATGATTTTTAACTTTGTTATTGATAATTCTTATAACAAATGAATTTAAAATATATACGACATATTAAATGTATGATACCATAATCTTACTTCTAGTGAATCAGACTAATTGATTTAATTATCTTCTTTTGAAAAATGATATAAAAGATTTGAATTTTAAATTTTGCATATATAATATTAGAAAAATATATTCTTAAAAATTTAAGATTTATTTTCGTGCACTTTAATTTAAAGTTTATCATGATTTTATTAGAATTAAAAGGGCCATATTCTTTAGTTAAATGCCTTACATCGTAATATATCACAATAATTTATAACCAATTATGCATATACCTAAATTTAAACAGATAACATATATGCATATATCAAAGAATTAAACCATACAATTAATTGTGCATATATAAAAAATTTAACCAAATAATATATATGCATGTGTCCCAAAACTAAAATCAAATAATAACATATATTTGTACTATAAAATTTAATTAAACGATATAAATATATATTCTATAAAATTATTAAGATTTTTTTTTTCAATGATTTAATATTAAATGGCTTTGATATCACTTATTATAACAATTATTCGTATTATCTTATCGAGAATAAAGATCAAAAGTAAAAGTATATCTAAATTCATCCTCCAATATTGAATCTTTAAATTCTCAATTGTGAGTCTTCTAAGAACTGTATATTTTAGATTGTTTCTAATCTAATGATAAGATGTTAGAAAAATTTCTTTTATATTTATCCTTGGAGATTATAATTCTAATAAGTATAGAAAATCAACTCTTTATTACTTATTTTTATTTGACCAATTATATTATAGAAAAAAAAAAAAAGGCAGTCTCTTCACATTATATAGCTCATGTTTAGCTGAATGTATTAAACTCATATTATTTAAATCTTATTAAATCATTTAATTTTAAGCTTAATTTATGATAACTTTTAATACATAATCATTAACATATATAAGCCCATATAATTATTCAATCAAATTCAACAAATATAACTCTTAAAAAAAAATATCGGTTTAAGAATTACCTTACTTATCCTTATTTACTAAGTATATATATAACAATTAAGTGTATATATACACATAAACTCATTTAATAATCGAGTGACGTAGATGTGATGCATATTAATTTTTGAATTGATTTTAAATTTATTGAATTTATTTATGACATGATTAACTAATCGAATAATTATGTTATATTATACTAACTCACTTATAATTTAATAGTTTAATTTATTTTATATCTTTTATATTATATAGTTATGTAGCGTTATAAATATTTTTAAAAATATATTAAAATATACTAAAAAATATGTTGAGCAAGTAACACAATTATAACTTGTATAACCCATTTAATAATTATGTTTAGTTATAATTGTAAATTTTGACACAATTAGTTAAATGGATCAATTTTGATAAATTTAAAATATTTTATATATTTGTTTATCATGACATCAATATAACAAATCATTCTAAATTATCAATCCTAATGTTACCCAATATTTCTTTGATTTTAATTTTAAAATATAGCAGAAATATTAGAATACCAAATAAAGCCGTTAATCCTAGAAATTCCAACTATATTAAATTATAAAGTACTCATATTTAAATGTAAGGTATAATCAATGAAATAAATAAATTTATTTAACCCTTAAAATATGATTAAAAATGACAATTAATACTATTATATGCTATTATCAAGTGGTGATTTGCATTATTTAAGTATGATTTTAGTGCCTTAAAAATTTAAGATCCAACTATATATATTATAGAAAAATTATATATGTAAGAAAAATTTTTCCCAACTTTATTTTTTTTCCATATTAATTTCTTTTGGGATTAAAATGTGTCATGTTAGTGAAGACCAAGAGAGATAGGAGAATATTTATGTATGTATGTATCATGAAATTCCTTGCACATGCTAAAAAAAGGATATAAACTATTGAAAAATTTTAAATATAAATGTTTATATTTTATTAAAATTAGAAGTATAGAGATTTAAGAAAAATTTGTTACAAGACAAAAAATTATCAGTAAATTTTTTTTCAAATTTAGTAATTATATATATTTTTTTTTTGATGACGAGAAAACTCCTATACTCAGTCCGGTGGCCAGCCATACACGGATCAGACACTCACTCTTTTGAGATACATATCCGTAGATTACATAGCACTTGTCCTAAATCAATTAATATAATGTGTAGAAACCACATTGCAGTGGTATCAAGTACAAGATAAAACCCCAACTGCACCAGACTCTTATACCTAAATGTACTTTAAAAAATTCGAACTCAAGACCAGCACAAATACCTCTTAGAATAAAACCACTCGATTACACCCAATAGGTGCGATATCAATGCATACATATATACATACATATATATTTAATATCAATGTTACATATATGCATAAAGTTTTTAGTTTTACTTTTAACAAAATGTTGGCATTTGTATGCCATTCGTTTATCATATATATGAATAAGATGAAAAAATATTTATATAAATATGTATAAATTGATAATGTATTGGACCATATTCCCACTACTAATAAAATAAAAAGAAAAAAGAAAAAAAAAATCTGCCACGTGTATGACTCCATATCATACACAGATAAAAATAAAATATAAGCCCATACACAATAGATTAATCTCCTTACCGAATTTAAGGAGGAAACGGTTTTTGCACTTTGCACTACTCTTCTTCTTCTTATTATTAAGTAATTGGTTTGAAACACAATTCTTGCGGTATCCCAACGAAACTCTTTCTCTTTTGGAATTTTGAAAACAAATTAATTTTTAATGGAGAATGATCGGGATCATGATCGAAGTAGTATGTACGAGGTGATCAACGATAAAACTGCCGGAGAAGGTAGTCAGTTTTTTCCAGTTCCTGAAACGCCGTCATCTGCATGGAGACTGAGGATCGAAAGTTTTAGGCTGCCGCATCAAAGAGGTTCTGGTGACATTGAAGAAGGCGGTGGCGGCGGAGGCTATACTCTTCACGCTGGTTTTCTTCGCAATCTTTGTACTCCAAGTATGTGATAACTGTTCTATATATTTATTGTTTGGCTGATGAGAAAGTGAAAATTGAACTATGAAAGAAAAAAGTGAATCTTTGCGATTTAAGTTTATCTTAAAGATGCAATTTAGAGCTTTTCAGTGGAAACTGTTTTTTTTTTTTATTTCTTTTATAGTATTTCCGAAAAGTGCTTACGCTACAAAAGTGCTTCTGTTACTTTCTCCAGAAAATCACTGAAAGTTGAAGATTCAGATTCATCGAGCAATATGGATTAGACACAAAATTTCTTTTCTTAAAAAGGATTTTTATCCGATTTCCTTGGTGTCAAAGAAGTGATGTAGTTCATAAATAATTCTCTAGTCCTTTCACAATTTTTTTTAAGATATATTAATTTTACAGATATTGATTTTGAAAAAAAAATTATTTTAAAAGTTTTTTCTAATATTTTTAAAACAGGATCCAACTTTCACAAACATATTCTAGGTTAATCTAGGGAGACTGTGTCGATATAGGTAGATTTACCATTTTTTTTTTAACAAATATAGCTAATTTACTGAATCACTGAGTTCTAGTACTATATTATTTACATATTCATTCTCCCCCCAGATTGGCATAAGAATTTGCTCATAGTTCTTTAATAATTTAAGAAAAATTAGGTACAAATTCACATTTCATAAGATATAAATTTTTGTGTCAAAAAATAATTTTTTTAATCTATGTATACGTGTACTTATATATAATGTGACGGTGACTTCATTTTTTATTGGAAAGTTGACCCTGACAGATGAACCTATACTAAACATTATATAAATAGAAAACCATTCATAAATTTTGGCGTGCACATATAAATTATTGCTGCAATAAAGAGGCAAAAGGGTATGCGTGTATATAGAGGGTAGAAGGATGAAAAAGGAAAATGCATTAATGAACGGTGGATGTTAATATATTTATTTTTGTACTTAGTTTTGATCAATTATTCTTAGTTTGGTTGCTCTTGATATTTGATAGCCCACAGAAAATTTCTAAGATATCTATCCCATGATTTTGGCACTGTAGATGACAAAATATTCCCAGCCAAAGTTTATGAAATTGACAAAAGAATTTTCATACATATTAAAATAATAATAATAATAATTTGGTTAGTTTCAAGGTTCAGCTAGTTGGATAAAGTCTTTGCACCCAGGATGAAAAATACATGAAAGAGAATTACATATATAGCAGAATGAATGGTTTTCTTATAGATGTGAATGACTGTAAAGCACTGATGATTAAACTATGTATATATATTTGCCAATCTGAAGTTATCAATCCAGAAATCATATATAGTGATTTCGGACTAATATTCTTCATGCAAGTTATGGGTCAACATGACGGTTGTGATGGGTTTAATATTCGATGAGTCTCTTTCAATGAAGTTGACACAAAAAGAGAGCTGCTTCATTTCTTCCATTTTGCATAGAATGTCAGGCTAAAAGTTGCATCAGTAAACAAGTTCACTGTTCCGGCATGCATGTTGATTAATTCGGTCTTTTTCGAGATTTTATATGAACATTTTTCTGCATCTTTCCTTCTTAACATTTTAGATTTATTAGTTACAATTTGATTGCTTTAATTGTATGATGGGTATCACAAGGTACAAACTAGACCCTCATGACAGGGTATTCATGTTTAGTGTTTGTTAACAGTGGTTCGGTAACCTTTTATTCATATTTCTGATAAATCCATTACAATTTATAATACTTTATAATATGAAGATACTTAAGAACATATCTACCTGTTACAAAATAATGTTAAATTGATCACGTTGTTAGTTGGGAGTTTTTGCAACAAAAAGAAAATTAAGTGACACTACAAATTTTGTTTAATACTTGAATGGATGTTGAACTATTAATCGTATAATATTTATTTGATTTTTGGTATATCAGAGAGACAGCGTAAGGTTTCCGAATATTACAAGAAACAAAAGAGACTCCTTGAAGGGTTCAGTGAAATGGAAACCATGACTGAAACTGGTTGTTGGCCTGGAAGTCTAACTGAGGTTATTCTCGTTCTCTCTTTTGATTTTATCTCTGTTATTCTTTGTTGTTGATATTCTTCTTCTGCTTCCCAACTTTGACATCCTGTGATTTTGAAACTACAACTGTTGTAATATGAAACATAGTTACTGGAACACAAGCACTACAATCACAAACTCAGCCTAAACTAGCTATCAGGCAAAAGAATTCTGTCAATAGAGGATTTTGATTTGTGGATACTTTATTTTTTCCATCAGGATGAAATAGACCGACTTGCTAGGAGTGAAAGGATGGCAGTTCATATTTCCAATGCCACCAACTTGGTACTTTTCGTTTCAAAAGTCTATGCTTCTATTGCAAGCAGATCCTTAGCAGTCATAGCCTCGACCTTGGACTCCCTCCTCGATCTCCTGTCAGGTTTTATTCTCTGGTTCACTTCCAACGCCATGAAAAATCCGAACCAGTATCACTATCCAATTGGAAAGAAAAGAATGCAACCAGTCGTAAGCCATTAAACTCTTTCAAACCTTTCATTCTCTTTCAATTCCATTATTCAGTATAACCGATCCAATTGAATATCTACTTATACAGGGTATTATTGTTTTTGCATCCGTGATGGCAACTCTCGGATTGCAAATTCTGCTCGAGTCTGCCCGAGCACTAATTTCAAAGGTATGTTATTCTGAATGATTCTGTTTTCAGCTTCATCATCTTATTATAACAACCTGTATGTATCTGATTCCTTTTTTATTTTTTTGTTTGGCACAGTCTCGGCCTGAAATGAATCATCAGCAGGAAAAATGGATGATTGGGATTATGGCTTCTGTCACAGTAATCAAGTTTCTGCTAATGCTCTACTGTCGTCAATTCAAGAACGAAATTGTTCGAGCTTACGCTCAAGATCATTTCTTCGATGTCATCACCAATTCCGTTGGCCTCATCACAGCTGTTCTAGCCGTTCGATTCTGCTGGTGGATTGATCCCACGGGTGCCATAATCGTGAGTTTCAGAAAACCTAATCAGTTCCATTCATTTGATGTTATAACTTAAAATGACACAGATTGTTGAACTTACTCCTCTCTTGTCTCCTTCTCCGCAGATAGCATTATACACCATCAATACATGGGCTAGGACTGTAATGGAGAACGTGTTCTCCCTGATCGGAAGAAGTGCTTCCCCAGATTTTCTTGCTAAAGTGACGTATCTTACATGGAATCATCATGAAGCGATCCAACATATTGACACCGTGAGAGCCTACACATTTGGTGCACATTATTTTGTTGAAGTCGATATCGTTTTACCAGGAGATATGGTTCTGCACCAAGCACATAACATTGGTGAGACTTTACAAGAGAAACTTGAACAATTGCCTGAAGTTGAGAGAGCTTTTGTGCATATTGATTTTGAGATTACTCATAGGCCTGAACATAAATCCAAGGTATAGATAATTGGGTGGGAAAATATGCTATTGAGTAATGAATTTTCTATTTATATTGTAGTAGATAGCAAACAGTACTGAATAAATTTTCACTTTGCCCCCTTTACTGGATTTAAGTAATTAGTTTAATGCTAGTATTGTACTCATCGATTGTTTGATCCTATAAAATCTATCTGTGAAGTCTTTAAATTTCGTTGAGCTTTTATTTTCTGTATTTGTTTCATACAAGCAAAGGAAGAAAAGAAGAAAAAGAACAGAAGTTTAAAAGAAGAAAACTTATCTCCATCTCTATCTGCAGGAGAAAGAGAATTTAAAAATAAATGAAAATTAACGGTGAGAATTTTCGGAAATAATAATTCATTTTTTATCGATGTTGATTATGTTGTAACTAGTAAAATTTTTTGAATAATTAATTATTATATCTAATTTTGTTCCTACTAAAGTTAAAAGAGGAATTCTATTTGTATTTCAAAAAAAATTGCCTTTACAATTAAGGAAGTGACTACCAAAAAATTACTTCAACTACAGTTCTGATACACCAAATAATGCGACAGCTTTCTATTTTCATTTTCAAGAATGTATTTTTAATGGGTTATTGGGTCAAAGGTAACGCTGCCCATATTATTTCTTAGTGGCAGGTTATTAAGCCCAAACCTAGCCCAAATGTGGAGACAGGAAGTCCAAAGGATATTTTGGTAAATAACATAATTAGCATTAGGGTTTGGGAAAGCGCCTCTTCCCCTCCTCTCTCCTATATAAAGCTCATCTCTTCCCTTCCTCGCCAAAAACCCATGGCCATAGCTTTGTTTTCTGTTATCGGCCGTTTATTTATTCTATTTTTTCAATTTTCTCGTAGATTACTTATTCATTTTGTTTTTGTGGTAGTATATTTTTTATTTTTGGGCCGTTGATGGATAGAAATTGTCCGTACCATCTGAGATTTCATTTCATTGATGTATCTGAGATTCCATTAACAATTATCTGAGGCCTCCGAAGGTATCTCTCTGTCTCTGTCTTTGTCTTTCTGCATTCGCTTCATCTTAAGATCCACCTGTGCTTTTGTAATATTCTTTTCTGAAAGAAATTGTAATGGATTCAGTTAAGAATGAGGCTGTGATGACTATCATTTTATACCATCAAACTTTGAAAGCTCTTGGAAAAACGGAGTTTTTTGATGCGAATCCATATTCTATTCTGAGCCCTTTTCCCAATGATTTGTGATTTTTTGTTCTATTTTTCTAATTATGGATGAACAAAAAAGGCAATAAATTAGAGTCTCTGATGCGCTTTCTGTTCGTAGCGCTTTCAGCGCTGTACGTTGCCGATATCTAATTGGGATTGAGATTCTGGCGCTAGGTTTAACATTCATGAGCCTTGTGCATTAAGATGTCCCGAAATTTCTTTAGAAAAAATTATTACAGGTTTTTTGAACATCGAAGGGGATGGCTACTAATGTTACAATTTTTGGTTTTTTGATTTTAGACAAGTTTGTTTTTCTGATCATGTTGATTACTTTCAATTATCCCAATGGATTGATAACTTGAACAAATCTTTCGCCATAGTTTGGGTGTCCTGACCAAATCCTGTTCTTGGGTTGTGATTCAGGCAGATTGTTTGGAGAAAAACTGAAACCAATCAAAAGGAACGAAATTAAACTCTTTTCCTCCAGTAAAAGAGAAGACAGCTACAATATTATGAAGATAGATTCCGTGGAATTATTTGAAATCCGATCCAACCAAATTTAACCGTGAAGTTTTAAAATGAGGGAGCAGAACAGGAAACAGGGAAACACTACTATTACATTCGATTTGGATCGGAGATCAAATGCGTAGATTTAACAATTACGGGATATAGCATATTAGTACGGGAGCAAAAATTGGGATATTTTTAATATTCGCACGCAGGGATGCGTAAACTTGAATACCTAAATTTTTGAATATTTACAAAAGTTTAAATTTATAAAATATATTTAAAATTTTAAAAATATATATTAATTTAAGTTAAAATAACAATAATAACAATAAATGTATAAATATATCATTTTAATATAAAAAATAAAAATAATTTAATTAAATATTTTAGGTAGTATATCAAAATTAAAAAAATTATAAAATTAAATATTACACATTACAAAAAGACAATGAAACATGGAAGGCAACACCATATAATTTAATAAATGATATTTATAATAAATTCATATATTTATAAATATATCATAAATTTAAAAGATTAATTTTAATATTTTTATTTTTAATATTTAGAGTTTGATTTTAATATTTTTTATTATTATTTTCTTAGATAAGATTGAGATAATATTATTTATGAGCAATAATAAAAATGATAAATAATTATTTTAACTTATATAAAATATTTTACTAATATCTTAATAATGCGGAGCTGATTTGAACTTTTTACGAATCATTCAAAAACCGTATTTATTGCATATTGTATGCGAATTTTTTTAAAATTTTATTATATTTGCAGTACAAATATTTTCAAATCTGAATCGTTTGAATTTTTTTTAGTATCGTTCGGATTTAAATAATTTTGCCACCCATAAAAATATCACTTGCCTTATCAACAATTTTAAAATATTTATGATAAATATTTTTATTATTTTTAAAAATACTCTCTTTTATAACAAATACCTACCTAACAAAATTTCTGTCTTTTATGACATAAGTTATTAAATGTTTAAAATTATTGAAATAAATTTTTGATTTATATTTTAAAAATAAAAATATTTTAAATTTTTAGTGCATATTATTTTTAATTATTAATTATTAATTATAATTTATTTTATCTAATTTATTTAAATATAACATATTTAATAATTTCGACTAAATTAAACTCATAATTTTATATTTTATCAATAATTTATAATATTTTAAAATTAAATTTATTATAAATTATATTATAAAATATTTAAATTAAATTTATTAAATATATAGGACAATTATAATATTTTATATTATAAAAAAATTTAATTTATAATTTTATATTTATAAGTATTTTCAAAAATTAATTTATAAAATATTAATTTAAGAGTAAGAATCACTCTTAAATATTGTACAAAATACATTTATATTAAAAGAATATATATTTGGTATAAAGGACACACGTGACCAAATAATTTGAAAATTATGACTCTATCATTATAAAAATTTGTTACTTGCTTGCTCTTCATGTGTAATCAAAATGAATATGAAAATTTTGAGAAAAATTAAATTTAGTAATAACAAATATATAGAGACAAAAATATTATAAATTATAAGCTCTATGTGAGCTAAATTATTAAATATATTATATTTAGATAAAAAAAATTAGAAAAAACAAATTATAATAAAAATTAGTAATTAAAAATAAAAAGTGAATAAGAATAAGTACTAAAAGTTTTATCCTTAAATTAGTATTTGATAAATTAGTTTTTAAAAGTGCTTATGAATATAAAATTGTAAATAATTTTTTTTTTTTATAGTTAAAAATTTGTAATTGTTCTATATATGCACTGAGTTTAATCCAAATAATTTAAAATATAATTTGTAAAATTTAAATTAATAAATTTAATTTTAAGATATTATAAATTATGAACTTAACTTAGTTTAAATTATTACATATGCTATATTTAAAAAAAAATTAGATAGGAAAAATTATAATAAAAAATAAAAGTGGATAATAATAAATAAAAAAATTTAAATTATTTTTATTTTTAAAAAATAATTCAATAATTTATTTTAATAATTTTAAATATTTAGAGATTTATATGATAAAAGTCAAAGAATTTATATAATAAAAAATAAAAATTTATATGATAAAAGATAGTATTTTTGTACTTATTAGGTAAAATATTTTTTACTTCTCTAAATTATAGGAATATTTAACATAAGTATTCTCATAAAAATTAGTGATATTTCTGAAAATTAAAAGGCTATTTATCACAATATGTTATAAGGGATAAATGATATATCTAAAAATAGGTATTTGCCTTTTTTCCATATTAATATGTTAATATATGTTGCACAATATATAATATATTGATATATTAGTATACATTGTATAATATATTAATATATGGTAGTTAAGTTTTTTTATTTAGTATGCATTTTAAAATAGATAGTATTACTCATAAAAATAGTAAGATAAGTAGCACATTTTTTCCATTGAAAAGACTTTTCATCAAATTGAAGAAACTTAGTGTTTTTCCTTTTCTTGTGTACTTTGTGTGCCAACAAAAGAATAAATTATGCTAAAAAGTAGAAATAAGTAGTAAATTGTGTTAAAAGTTAGAAATAAATCAAAATGTTGGGTCCAAATTTCTAAAACAACAAAACATTTCATAGCCGGTCCATTTCTATTTCCAACTCCAACCAATAGGCCAATCAGGACAAAACACATGCCTAACTTGTTTCATGGCCAAGTTTAAAGCCACTCAAATTCAATAACCTGATTTTCCTTCTAACCAAACACAAAACGAACCACACCGAAACGCACAACACACAAATTTTGATTCTAGAAAAACCTCTCCACATGAGAAGCTGAAACCTTGTAGAAACCAATACAACTTCCATGGCTTTTCTTCTGCCAAATCTCTCTCCTTCTTTTCTTCCCCAAAACAAATCACCAAAAGAAAAACACCTTCTTCAAACTATAACAAAACACAACAGCAACAATTTCTATGCTCTTGCTTTCTCGTCTGTCACTAGTTTACGGACGCCAACACTTCAGGATGCGCAGGTTAAGAGACCACCAGGTGTGCAGGATAGTAAGTACCAGGAACATCATGAAAAGGATGATTTTTATGTCAAT
Organism: Trichilia hirta; assembly: GCA_035221805.1. Lineage (NCBI taxonomy): Eukaryota > Viridiplantae > Streptophyta > Magnoliopsida > Sapindales > Meliaceae > Trichilia > Trichilia hirta. Next base: position 5,909,016 of record JAWDEX010000023.1, read on the forward strand.
TTAGGACTTGCTGTTCGGACCCTTCGGGAGGATTTGCCCATGCTGTTTACCAGAGACCTTAACTATGACATTTACAGGTGATTTTCTCATCTGGGAATCTCTTATTTTATTAGCTTTATGCTCGTTTCCTTAAAACGTTTAGGGGTTCAATGATTGTTGTTGAATTTGCAATTTGCTCGTCTGCAACTTTTTGAATTTAGGATTTTATGGCAATTCTAAGCAATTTCCTGTTCTGTTTATCTATTAATTTGTACAAATTTGTTTGTTATCTGCTATTATGGATGTGGGTATCTCTTGTTTTCTAGGATTACTGTTGTTTTGGTTCCATAGAAAATTGAGGACTTTGTTTATTGAATTGTAATATTTTGCAGGGATGATATAACATTTGTGGATCCATTGAATACATTTACTGGCATTGAGAACTACAAATTGATCTTTTGGGCTTTGAGGTTTCATGGTAAAATTCTGTTTCGCGAAATCTCATTGGATTTGTATAGGATATGGCAACCTTCAGAGAATGTGATATTGATAAGGTGGAACTTAAGGGCTGTTCCTAGAGTTCCATGGGAGGCTGAAGGACAATTTCAGGGAAATTCAAGGTATAAATTGGACCGAAATGGCAAAATATATGAGCACAAAATCGATAATTTAGCATTCAATTTCCCCCAACCTCTTAAACCGGCAGCTTCAGTGTTGGACTTGGTGTCTGCGTGCCCGGCTAGCCCTAATCCAACATTCCTGTGGGATCCTGTGGACATGTACTCGTCTTCGTGGGTGGAGTTCTATCGAGCTGTAAGGGAGACATTGATGATGAATCAAGATGGTTACTTGCATGTACAAGATAGTTTGGTTACGTGCTCATAGTGTCATAGTTATGAATTTGTTGATGCAAAAAATATTGTCATTATACATATACATCAATGTATAACATATTTAGCAATAACTAATAATGAATTTTTTTGAAGAATCGCAATGCGTGTAAGCTTGTTGATTATCAAGCCGAGCCAGCTGTGATAATTTGAGATTGTTACCAGAATTTTCCCACAATTCTCAGTAAGTGCAGATTCTGTGTTATTAAACACTGGGATTATAAACTCAATACACTTGGGCCCAAAAAACTAGTGATTCTGCAATCACATGAACCCTGAAAGAACTTTTCTATTACAACTGAAGATCTCTTGCACAAACACAAAAGATGAAGATACACACACACACACACACACACACACATCATATATAGATCAACTTTAACAAAATATTTCTTGAAACACTGTTACAAATAAGGACTCCAAATTGTTAAGGATTCTTTAGGTTTAATCCTACAATTCTTTCAACACTCTCTCAAGTGTCAAGGATCTCTTGGACAAGGACCTCTCTCTCAACACTAAAAGGAAATTGAGGCATGACCAGCAACGATACATCCAGAAAGATATCTTGCCTGCAAGGTTTTAAGAACAAAAGTGGTTTGTAAATGGCTGAAAGACAGTAAAAGCCATTTCAAGATTTCAATCTCAAATAGAATAGAAAACTTTACCTGGTACTATAACAAGTAGGTAAGACTAATTTACAAAGGATATCCACGGGGGATTAAAGAGGAAGTCTGTCCAAGGGCTTGATAGCTGCCACGCCACTGAGATCACGCCTTGTGTACTTCTCATAAGCAACCTTCAAATGCCCCTTCCCAGCAGCTTTGTGGAATTTTAGAATCATATCAGCACAATCTCTGTAATCATCAAGTAATTTATAACCAACATCATTATTAAGTAACAATGGGAGGAGTGCTCATTTTATGAGAAAAAAAAAGACATGCCTGATTTCTGGCACATCATAACGTGCATGTTTGCTCAACAATGGAGTCCAGAAAGGAGTCTTTTGCAGCGTACACCTTGCAACAAGGATAGCTGATGCACATAACAACGAAGGCTTGAACTTTAAAGCTTCATATTCAACCAGGCTCAATTCAATGAGGTAGAAGGCCAGATGCTCAAACTGGTGGTAATATCAAGAAGACAACAAAGCACTTAGCATGTGTCAAAAAATATATATTCAAACAAACTAAGCAGCAGTTCTACATTCTTCTAATTTATAATTTAGAACTTGAGAATTCATAACCCATTAGTTACAGCGGCATGACTCTCTAAAAGCTACTACAAACCTTTGTGTCTGATTGAGCAGCCTTAAGAAATCTTAACATGAAAACATATGGAGTAGGCATATTTAGACGGAACTTCAACTTTCTCAGAATAATTTTTTCCTGAAAAGAGCATTTTCAAGCAAATTAGTTAACTGTATAAAGCAGGTCCCTTAAACAAATAGTTGCCATGTCTAGTACAATGATTATCCTTCAGTAGAAGAAATTCAATCTATAGAATTATCCTCCTAAATGAAAATGAATACCATTCCAAGCAGATGGTCTCTTGTGTATGTCTCAGCCGAGATGCTTATTAAATCTTTGACCTGTCATTAGAAGGGCCCAAAGAATCGGATTAGGAAGCATTGCAATAACTGAAGGAAATGGAAAAAGAAAGAAGAGAAAAGAATATATATTTGACT
>JAWDEX010000023.1:5946482-5960566 GCA_035221805.1 Trichilia hirta
AGAGAGAGAGGGAGGGAGGGAGGGAGGGAGAGAGAGAGAGAGAGGACGAATATGGTAGTTGTTAACATTGAAGCAAACTATAAGATGAGTGAGTTTTTAGTTGTCAAATGCACAAATTTCCAGACATGCAGGAAGAAACGAGGATAGTGATAAAAATCAATGAAAGCAAATATAAAGCTTAGAATTACACTACAGATAAGGTTTAGTGGAAAGTATACTTGATGCCTTTCTTTCCACTTTATAAAGAAGTTGCTTCCTAAGAGTTCAAAGATGTGATCTCGCATTTCATCATTTGTAACAAGCAGACATCTGAGTTTTACAGCAGCATAAAGCCAATACCTGAATTGCAGGAGAACTTATCAATATCCATATTTATAAAAGAGAGATTTCAGTATCATCTCAAAGTAGCATTAATAGTTTAGTAACAAAAGGGTGAGCCAAAGAAAAAGGAAAGCAACCCCACTTCTACAGTCAATTAGCCATTTATACAGAAAAATTTCACTCATTTTGAAAGGGATATGGCCATATGGGCAGATCAAGAACTTTGGGCCAAAACAGAAGCATGAGCAATCAAGTTGAATAGGTAGAGGAAGTTTCTTCCACAGTAGACTTCCAGATATCAGATTAGAACAATTATTTTAGCAAAAAATAAAATAAGATCACTCCAAAGACACATACCAGTCGTCATTGGAACCATGTGGTGTCCTATAAAGAACACCTTTATCCATCCACCCCTCAACCAAATTTCTATTATCAGGATTCTCCAAAAGGGAGTGAAGGCGCTTATTGTGCAAGATAACAAGTGGCCACTTATTTCCACTTCTATTATACAATTCTTTCACAACAGAATCAAGCTGCTCTATTACAAGTTTGCCAAACAATTTAATGAGTTATAAAAATTTGACAGTTGACAAAGAGCCAAGCCAAAGAAAAGCAAAAAGATAATAAGCCACCAACTTAAGGTTTACAACCTGGGGAATGCTGAATCCTCCATCTGCAAAATTCTGTTGATAGAGCCCAACATTTGCTCCATCGACTATAGCTTCATAATTGGCATGTTTCTCCAGCCAATCCTTGATAAACGAAGGAAAATATCAATATTATAATAACTATAGAAAAGGAAAGAGTGTTAACTAGCTCAGATTAAAGAAAGAAAGAGAAAGGAAACTGAAAACAAATCCACGAAACTTTCAATTTTCCAAGAAAATTTTTTGGTTTTGCACTTCGATGGTTCTTTGAGCACTAATTGAGGGGTGGTAAACTTTGCTCTGATTTTACAAACAGATTCTAAATATGATTGTTCCCTGTTGAAATTAAGCATGTTTGTCGTTGGAGGAGAAAAAGCCACCACAGCGTGGAGGAAAACTTTTAAACTATGAATGATGAAATTGCTTGTCTCAAATTAGTGACGAAAAGCAATTGACAACACAATCATCATTTCAAATAACTCAGTTACACAGAAATGAAAAGCTCCTTATAACTAAGTATACTTAACCTAATTATCATCCAATCCTATAAATTAAAAATGATACCCAAAAATGAGGGAAGCTAAGAAATGTTAATTTTAGAATTTCCAAAGTCGAAATAGCACACCTAACTAACGGCTCGAGATTGAAAAGCCAAGGATCTATACATACAAAGAAATGAAAAGAAGTATTCACAAGAACAAAAAAGTAGGCAATGAACTGAAATCATTTCCAAATAAGCAGGCCTAAACGTTCTTGTTTCAAATAAAAATTATAAACTTGAAGACATCCATGCTAACTCACTTTATTTAAACTGTGTGCATGTATTTTGGGGATGGGGGGCCATGAACTAAAGAAAAGTACCTCCTTAGGATTAAGAAGAGATTACAAAAGATGACAAATTAAAGAAATTAACCACACATAAGGGGGCAGGGACGAGTACTAAACCGAGATAAAGTATAAAGAGTATGAATTTTAAGCATCACCCTATAAAGTGACACAAGTAATGTATTCAATTAATCCCAACGCCAAACACCATACTCAAACTACGTCCTTTTCCTCTTTTATTCTATTTTTGATATAGGTAAGTTAACAGTCCGAAACAAGAAATTTACCATAAAAAATACCTAAATAATAATATGGAAACAAACAAACACAGCCAAGAAAGAACAGTCGCTAACCTGAAACTCACTAAAATTTGCCTTGACTTCCCGCTCCATAGCTAATCCTGCTACAGACTCTGCAAACTTCTCAGTCTCAGCATCATCAATATCAACACAAGCCAGCCGCTCACCACAACTAAAACACAGTCCACTCTGATCCACATTCCCTCTTTTAACCACCCATTTGCCCTCCCCAATCCATCCCAGCCCATGCCACCCCCCTCCATTCTTTGAAACAACTTTTTTCAATAAACTCACGTCAGAATTCAATCCTTTAACCTCACTACCCCTTTTACTAAAAAACCAGTCCTCAATAACGTTCCCTGTCTCTTCACTCACATACCTAACACTACTCCTCAACTTGTGCAAATAGTGATAAACTCTATCTCCTCGCCCTGTCACCGCGCTCGCTTTCAGTAAAGATGAAATCTCTTGCTCCTCTAACGTCACCCCCATTAAATCCATATGCTCTTCCACATCATAAGCCTTCTCAACGTCTAAATTCTCACAAAAACAGAACAAAGCGGGATCATATGTTCTTAGTCGAGGAACAACATTATACTCAACATTCATTCTCTTAATCAACTCAAAAGCATAGCAACCATCATTCTTTGCAGCTGCCAACCTAGCAACAGATGTGACCGAGGCCTCATTTGGGCTGACATTATTTGACAACATATGATCAAATACACGAAAACCATAGGTTAAAGCTAACTCTTTGCACGATGGGTAAGTAGCAGAGGTAGAGCAGAGGTAGAGAAGAGCATTGAAGTGGTTAAGAGAAAGACGAAGGTTCATCGAAAGAGAGGATTCGTATAAGGTTATTGCAGAATGTAGGTCTTTGGATTTGGAGCAGGATTGGAGTTTTATGAGGAAATTGGTTTCTGGGTTTTGGCTCGTTTTCCGTCTTTTGTTCGGTTTTGATACTGTCTCCGTATTGGCCATGGAGGGTTTTGCAGACGTTGGAAGGACAACCCTAAACAGTCATGCGATTCGACTCTTTGCGACTTACAGGGAGAAGCAAAGGATGAAAAAATGTCGGATCAGTTTATATAGGCTTGGTTGGAGTAATTGGACCACAGCAGAGGAAGAACGGATGGGCCTAAACCATTTGGGCTTCGTAACAAAATGGTTGATAAGGTTGGGAAATACCGCTCAATTTTAAGATGGGCGGTGATGTTACCCTCCATTTTTTTATTTTACAGCACCGCCTTAACTGACAAATCCTATAAAAAATTAAAAATTATAATATTGGATAAATTTTTTTATATAATAACAAAAGTATCTTATTATAAATTAAAATAATATTTTTATATTTTATGAATTATATAATTTTTAAAGAAAATAAAATTTAAAATGATTGTATATAATTAATATTTGTTAATATTTTGTCATATTTAAATATTTATCACTAAGTTTTTTTATAAAAATTATATACATAACACAAAAATTATTTTTAAAATATTTTCAGCTTTATATTTTTCAGTTGTCACTTTAATATATTATATGTATTAAGAAATATATTTTAATTTGAATGAAATGTAGTAAGGTGCACAAAATTATAGTATAAAAGGCTTTTAATTAAGATAAATAATATTTTAATCAATATCTATGAACATCATCCAAGAAAAGAGTGAATTAGGTGAGATGAAAATTAAAAAATTATCAAGTGACTGAATTAGGTGAGATAAAAATTAAAAAATTATCAAGTGACTGTATAATTATTTATTATGACTAATGCAAAATTAGCAAGTAAAGTATACGAGAGAGAGAGAGAGAAAGACGTAACTACAAATTTTTATAATAGTTTAACTATATGTCGATGTTCACTTTTTTTGATTTTATTATTCGAAGTCAAGGAATCATTATCAATCTTGTTTACTCTCAGGTCAAGAGCAATCTACTTACAACTTTTTTTTATTAGGTAAAAAGAAACCCAATGCAATATTTCTTTAATAGGAATGAAGAGTAATTTAATATATTTTTTTTTTCATCGGACGAAGAGTAATCCAATAAAAATGATAAGAATAATAATTTTCTCTCTTATAGAATATCTATATATTTGCCTAAACATATTAATATTCTTACTTTTCTTACACTTGTTCTTTATTTCTTGGTAAGTATTTATACCTATAGTTTTGTATCAATTTTCATCACTTGTATTTAGACTATTCTCGACCTTTTTGAAATAATAGTGCAATGTTGTTCATCTAAAAGCAATTTTTACAAATATAACTTCAAAGAAACAAACATTTTAATTACCAAACAATTCTTGTTTTAATTTCACTGAAGCAAGTTATTAAATAATTTCATTTCATGAAATATTTCAATTATTCAACTGATTTGATTTATCAAACATAATTTATCATTTTGTTTACTAACAAATATTTTGTTCATCATTAAAAATATATTAGAAAATTAATTTTAAACATCTATAAATATTTTGCTCATCATCGAAAACGTATTGAAATATCACTCTTTTACTAGAATTTTAGGTTTTAAGCATTTATTGATATTCGATTAAGAGCTTGAATATGAATCGAGTCAACAAAATCTCAAGATCCTGTGTATCAATTTAATAGTTTCCATCTTAACAGTCATCTATATCTTGATATAAATAATACGTGATCAAATTAACTTCTATGTACAAGACATGATTAGTCTCGCATTTATATACCTTATGAACCATGTACATCTATATTAGATAACAATATGATGTCTCAAGTTAAAGCAGTACTTTGCACACTAGTACAATCAATTAAAGAATCATTGATTGCATACATTTGATATGATTTATCACACTTTTTATCACTTTAAAAAAAATTCTTTAATTGTTAATCTATACTAATGTTCTAATGATATGATTTTTATATCATCTATACTAATAATCTCATGATCTTTATTAGAGACATTCAATATATCTACTATGCAATATTGATTTCTAGTCAATACTATATTTGTAGGAAACTAATTTGATAATTCTTATTATTTGGATGTTAATACGCATACTTTGCTAATTAGTATGATCAAAAATAAGAAGCAACTAACACATATAAAAAGGAAATAATTTCTTTACTAATTATTGTATAATATATTTGAACATTAATACAATACAAAATATCTTACAGTCTATAATATAAATGGCTTCTAAGGCATACAAAATTAATAAAACTTGATATCAAAGTCCTAATTCTAACAGGAAGTTTTACCTCAGGATCTTTTGATAGTCAAAGGTATTAGGGTAAAAAATTACAGTTCTTCACTTAAAAATTAGGGTAAAGTAGTCTCTCAGGATTAAAAAAGTCCTTAATTAGCTACTTTCTTAAATATCGTGTCAATTAATTTCTTAATCAGACTTCTATAATAGATTCTATGTCAGGGTAGCTTTAAACCATGTTTAGACATCTAAGTATTTTTCTAAATATTAAACCTCTTAATTTTCAATAAAAATAAGTTTTTATTGAAAATTAAATTTTGACCTGAGTTGATAGTGACTTGTCTTGTATACTTTGAAACATTTTAAGAAACTACAGTCCAACTATCTTTACATTTTAAGAAACTACAGTCCAACTATCTTTAAAAATAACTATTATTAATAACCAAAAAAGGTCATTTCATAGGACACAACTTTTTGTCATTACTAATTCCCACTAGCATATAACCTTAAATGCATCTCCTCATTCCCTAAGATTTTGGCCATATGTTATCCAATTAATGGCTTAAATTATAGAGATATTTTAATTTTGAGGCTTTATTATATTGGTGTTGACATGGTAACATCTGAGCCTTTTATTTAATCAATGGCTAGAGTTTTAAACCTCTTTTAACTAATCGACCCCTTTTCCTTTATCATTTTTCTCTCACTTTGAAACTTTTAAGTCAAAGCTCGTGCATTCTAAAAATTTCCTTTTCCAAAGCTTTTTCTACAACTCGAAGTTCTTAAATTTTTCTTGGCAAATTTATTCTTTCCATTGGCTTACTTTGTGATGTGGGAAGCTTAGATTTTGGTTTTTTGGTGATATATGTATATATATTAAGAGTGAAAATGTGGTTATAGTTGATTATTTTAGGCTAGTGATGGTAAAATGTATTTTGGAATTAGGCTTTTAGGATTTTTTAGGGTTTTTTATCAACATGGATTGATGACGATCCATAAAGCCTTTGAAGAAAGACTTTATTTCTTTATAAGAAATTGGTCATATTTTAAGAGCTATGAAATTTTATCATTCTCTGTACTGATAAAAAAAATCCTAATAAGAATCCATTATTGATTATTTAAAGCTACATGTGTCTTGTTCTTCTTTCAAGCTATAAAAGATTTCTTTCATCATAATATTTTGGGAGCATGAGTCAGTAAAGAGGTGTAAATCTTGCCCTAAGGTGGCTATATGCTAGGTTGGACCATGATCCTCTAGTTCTTAATTTTGCGGCCCTACTTGCCTTTTAAGATGTTATTCAAATTGCAGTTTAAGATGGAATTCATAACAAAGATCACATGCCTGTTAGTTCATTCAATCACATAAACGTAAATGTTCTTCTTGAGCTATAAACAACTTTTTATGTAATGAATGTTTTAAACTTAATAAAGTTTTTCTTTTGTTTTACTAACTGAAGTTGCCTTCATATTGAGTTGATAATCAAGACCCAATTTCTTATCTTCTTAGCTCACTTGCAATAGTTAGAAAATTTTTGTATAATTGTGACTCTAATTATTAATAATTGGTTTAAATGGAAAAAAAAAACTTAACCTTAAGTTAATAATTTAGTCAGTTAAGGGACTAATTGTGTTCCCAAGCCTTAGACTATGACTTTCACTTTTTAGGATTAAGGAATGCTCTCAAGTCCTGACCTAGTGGCCTATACCTTTTTAGAGTAAAGGATATACTCAAGTTCTAATCTAATAGCCTTTAACTTTTTAGAGTGAGTGAAGGGGGGTGCACTTAGGTTTTAACTCAATGGCCTATAGCTTTTTGGAGCAAAACAATATGTACTAGTCTTAACCCAATGGCTTAAACCTTTAAAGAGCAAATGGATGCATTTAATTATTAACCTAATGGCCTACATCTTCTTATAGCAAAGGAATGTGCTTAAATCTTGACCTAATTACCTATGACCTTTTAAAGCAAATGGATGCATTTAGGTCTCAAGTTAATGGTTTACACCATTTTAGAACAAAAGAATGCACTCAAGTTTTCATGTAATGGCTTACAATTTATTGAAATGAGGTATTTTTTTATGGCTTGACCTTATGATCTGGCTTTCTTTAGATTAAGTATGCCTTTCTTGATCAAACTTTATAGTTTAATCTTTTTTTGGCTACATGTGCCCTTTTACGATATGATCTTATGATCTTGCCTTCTTTAGGTTAATAATGCTCTTATTTGGCTAAAGTTTAAGGTTTGGCCTCTTTGAGCATAAAGATATAATAGGCAATCACTTAATAGTAAATTTAAAACCATTTTTATTTTAGTAAATTGAAATTTACAATGTTGAATTCAATTTTAAATGTGGTACATTTTTAAAACTTAAGTGATTTTATATCTTTTTCGAGTCTACATTCATTATATTACATCAGTGGTAGCATTTGGTAAGAAATATTTGAAATAATTCTTCCTTGCCTTACTTGAATTTTTTTGCCAATATTATAATATCCTAGTCCTAAAGGGCGAAGAATAGCATCGGGGTAAAAGTGCTTGAGTAAAGAGCAACTCTTGGTAGGTTTTGGATAGTTGTACTGGCAAGAGTGATTCTTATATTAAAATAAGAGAGAAAATTTTTGATCTATATAAGTGAAATTAAAACTAATATGTTAATGAGGCCTTTTAAAATAGGTGGTGATTTATTTTTAAGAACTTCATAGTTAAGCGTGCTTAGGCAAGAGTAGTATCGAGATAGGTGACCTCTTGAGAAGTTTTCATATTGACCTATTATTAAGAACAAAATTATAAGGCCCTAAGAGTTGGACTAAAGCAAATAATATTATTGACAAGTGTTGAATCGGATCTCAAAGTATAGTATTAAAGTCAACTCTCTTCCAGTATGATTGTAAGCTTAAGGAAAAGTTAGATGGAAGATAATGGGCCTATAACATCCCGATCCTAAAGAATGGAGAGTCGTACCAGGGCAAGAGTGCTTGAGGAAGGAGTAGCATTTGACAGGCTTTGGAATGAATGTAGGGGTAAAAACGAGTCTTACATCAGAATGAGAGAAAAAATTCTTAGTATATGTAAGTAAAGTTAGAACCAATATCTTAATAAGGCTTTTTAGCATGAGTGGTGATTTATTCCTAAGAACTCTACAATTAAGCATACTTGGGTGAAAGTAGTACCAAGATAGGTGATTTTTTAAAAAGTTCTCGTATTGACCTATTACTAAGAACAAAATTATAAGGCCTATAGGTGGGGTCAAAGTGAATAATATCATTGATAATTGTTGAAATGGGTCTCACAAATATAGGATCACTTGAAACCACAGTTATTCTTTAATTTAAATTATTGTTATTTGCATTACATAGGTTTAGAGTTTGATCGTTTCTCTAGATTTTACAATAGAGCATTTCTAAGTAGTTATTTCTTACAAGTACTTCTACCTGCTCTCTTAAGTCTAAGCATCCATTTGTTGTATGCCTTTGGTCTTGGTGGAATTCGCACAATTTATCTTTAAAGCATTCCACCAATTTTTTTAATAGATGTGGTTTTGTTAATAATAACCTCTTAATTTTTATATCTTCATAGACTTCTGATAGTGGGGCATTCAATAAGGTGAATTTTCTCTTTTTCGCACCCACCATCTTTAATCAATCTTCTGTTAATGATTAGCTTTTGCTTTAAAGTGCACTTTCTTGTTGCCTATTAGGTTAGGGATATTAAAACTCCCGATCCCTTTTTTCTCTCTTGTTCTTGGGTCTTTATATTTTGTGGCTTATCTCATAGTGATGACCAAATCATTCTTTTCTCTTTCAATCTTAGGAATATTTGATTTTTAAGTTCAATTTCATCAAATAACTATCTGTAAGCCACCTTATACAAGGTTATTAAATGTTTATGTATAGTAAGTAAATCACCCTCTATCAACTTGCAACCTTTTTTTAAGGTTTTCTAATGCCAAGGGATAGTCAAAAACTCCCAACTCCCTGACCTTGTCATGGAATCTTTTTACAAAGTTTTGTAAGTTTTCTCTTTGACTTTGTCTCATTAGTAACAATAAGCTCAGGGTCTTTTATAGTCAGCATTGCTCCCTTGAACTTGTTCACAAATGCTTCAAATAATTCAATGAAGCTCTAAATACTTCTCAAAAATAGTCTTTTGTATACTTTCTAGTCTGCCTTCCTGGTATCAATGGAAAAGATGACATATTTACAACTTTGTTAATTTGCGGATCAACATTATTTCTCTAAAGAAATCAATGTGAAGTGTAGGATCTGTTTTTCTCATATATGAAGCGATTTAGATTATTTTAAACTTCTTGAGAAGTATTAAATCTTGTATATCCTAAGTAAGAAAAGATTCAAAATATGATCTCAAGCATGATAGTTGCTCAAAATTTTATAGTTGGTCTTGTTTCTTCTTGGTTTCTGACTCCCGAACTAGTTTCTTGATATACAGCTTCTTGATCAAGTGTTTTTCTAAATATTTTATCAACTCCTATTATTATTCCTACCTCAAAGTCAAGATAAGATAGTTCCCACCTGATTTAAACGTCTCAATATTTTTTTAAAATAATAAATATACTAAATCATAGAGTTCAAAAAACAAACACATAACAAAATAAAAGTTTAGAATTACAAAATAAACAAACACAAAATTAGAAGCTTAAGGGTACAAGGAAAAAAATAACCATTTTTATTTAATTATTTTAATTAAATTTTGATGTTATTAAAATTTAATACAAGATTGGATATCCATTCGGTTTGCTGGGTTTAGAAATGTATCCGGACCCAAATTCAAGTTGGGCAAGGTTTAAAAATTTAAATTTATGATGTTTATGACCGATGAGGTTGTGCGCTTTGACAGAAATTACCCGCCCAATCTGGTTCGGGTTTATCGGGTATCCTAATCCAAATGTGATTCTGCATTTTTGAAGTTTGTTCTTGAAGAACATGCTAGTGCTAATCGAAGGACAGAACAGAACAGAACATGCGACAGCTTCCACTTTCATCTCGACTGATAAAGTCTGTATCTTTATCCTCACTGTCAGCTACCTCTACTCTCCAAGAAATCTCTTCTACTCGACCCAAAGGTTTCTTCATATTTATAGACATACAAGCTTTGCTGTGGATATGTTTTTGATTTGTTTTTGTTGCAAATTGGCTTTGTTTTCTGAGAACAATTATGACAATGCTTTGATTTTGTGCATTATGTGAATGTATCAACTTTTTTGTTCATGGGTGTCTTTCGTTTTAAGCACAATAATTTTGTTTCTGGTATATATTGGAATAAATGAGTTATGCAGAAATGAAAAATGAGAAACAGAAGGAAATTGAAAGGAAGAAATTTTTAATTTTAGAACAATAGCAAAGTTGCATCCTTGTTTTTACTCTACATTCAGATTGGTTAAACATACATTTCAATTTCTTCACAACTGTAATTTCATTCTTTCCCGATGGTGGCTTACTTAAATTTGTTAGTACGGTATCCTGAATTCTGACGCCAATTTGGGATGCTATTGAAATGAATCTGAATTGATTTTGGTCCCTTTTTTGTTGTGCAAAGTAAGACAAAGCTAAAAAGGCGTTTGCTTTGGTAGGATTTACACAATTTTATACGGATATTTGATGTTTGGAGCTTTCTTTCCACACAGCTGTAGCTTTTAAGCTACAACACCACAATATGAAATGAACCTTTGTTGTATTTGTTCTGTGCTTTAGCTTCTGAAAAATGGTTGTATGACAAACGTTTACGGAACTTGTGGAAATTGTGCCTTAAATTTCTGAAACTTCTTCTGAGTGGTTTACTTTAGGTGTTGCTAAGGTTGTACTTAAAAAAGGTAAAACGCAATTATTCAAGGATGGAAGTCCGATGGTATATAGTGGAGCAGTTGATAGAATCATCGGTAGGCCACCGCCTAGGACTGGAGATGTTGTACTGGTAACTGATGGGATGGAGAAACCAATTGCATGGGGCTTGTACAATTCAGTTTCTATGTTCTGTGTTCGGCTTATGCAACTAGAAGAGGAAGCTGCAAGGTGTTCATTTCAATTAAGAGCTTCCTAGTACTTTTTTCAATTGCTTTTGCACGCTGTTAGGTTATTAATCAATGGGGTACAGGGATCCTACCTGTGCATTGAACATGCATAAATTGCTTGAAGCACGAATCGATGCTGCTATAGAATTGCGAAGGAGGTTGGGGCTTCCATCTGCCAGTACAAATGCATATCGTCTTATCAATGCTGAAGGAGACAGGTTAGTAAACTTTAGTGTCTAATCAATAGATATATATGATCTAAGCAGGTAATTTGAGATTCCTCAGTCAGTCTACTATTTGCTATTTGGTTTATCCATTCATTATTCTGCTTGTGTGCATCTTGCCCACAAGCATACTTGAAAAGACATCTAAAGGCATGATTCAGTTCGCCAATAATTGTATTCTCATGGTGCTCAATTCATATCAGAAGCTAACTTAAGTTTTTTTTTTAATTAAATGTTTAAATTCCTGAATTCATAGCCATGCATGTAATTATCCTTTGGGAGCCATCCTTGATTTAGTTATATTTTCTATTTTGCATTAAATTGTTTTGGTCCAGCTTAATCTGCTTGCTTCCATCACAGATTATCAGGATTAATTGTTGATGTCTTTGGCGAGTCAGCTGTAATAGCATCATCTGCTGCTTGGGTTGAGAAGTACAAACCAGATATAGAAGCTTGCATCAATAGAATTAATGACATCAATAATATAAAATGGAGACCTTCGGTTGAAATTTTGAAAGAAGAAGGGCTGGATGTTTCAGATTTGAAAGAAATGCATCTATCTATTTGTCCTGAAAGAACAAAGGTAGAAAATCATTTCGAGGATTACATTTTATGCTTTATATACTAATGCAAACTCTTTATCCATGGTGAGGTTGCTTCTTGAATCACCCGCTGTGTGGTATCATTTATGGGAATTTAACAAGAATATAGTAGGGAAACAACTAACTTTTAGTTATATGATCTTTGGTATACCCCAGCAAATACAGAAATACAGGCTACATAATTCTGACCATTACACAAATGAGCAAGTCTTAACTTATTTATTTTTTCTTCGTGGTGTCTGTGATTTCATTAGTGTCAGTAATGAGTCAGCTCTCAACTGCTACTATATATCTTCTGAATCTGATTTGCCTTTAGTAATGTATTTTGCAGCTATCACTTTGGGTGTTTTAACCTCCTAGGCATGCTATTATTGAAAATTTTCTGTCAAGAATAGGTGGCAATAATTGGTAGAGTGAAAAATATATGAAATATCTGTCATATCTAAGCAGCAAGTAATTCTTGGATAGTGATAGGCTGAGGTCATACCCTTGTAATTTTAATCTTTTACAACCATCACTCGAATCATGTAATATCTTCCAGGTTTTAGAAAATGGAATATCATATGCAATTTCAATGGAAGGCCAAAAGACAGGATTTTATGCTGATCAGCGTGAAAACCGTCAGTTCATATCAACAATATCAAATGGACAGAAAGTGCTTGATATTTGCTGCTACAGTGGTGGTTTTGCTCTAAATGCAGTGAGAGGAGGTGCTGTACATGTAACCGGTACATTTTCCGAGCACATTCTTTATTAGAAATTTGATATCTCCAAAAGGCTAAAGGCCCTTTCATAAAATTGTACACCAGTATATTTGTTGCTACAGTGATGCCTTTGCTATAACTGCAATTTACTTAACAAGTTTTCTGACTTATCAGTATATCTTCTCAAAGAGAACACCATTACTGAACATCATTAAATTGTATGATGCTTTGAGGTTTGTTAACATTTACTTTGTCTCTCATATTCTGTCAGGTATTGATACATCACTGCCTGCTGTGGAGCTTGCTAGAGAAAATATTGTTTTGAACAACCTGGATCCCAAAAGAATAACATTTTTGAGAGAAGATGCAACTGAATTTATGATGTATGCTCTTGCTAGAAAGGAATCATGGGATATAGTTATTTTGGATCCTCCAAAACTAGCACCTAGAAGAAAGGTATAATAATATTATTATATTCACAACACTAGGATGAAGCTTGACACATTTCTCACAACGGCCAACAGAAGCAATCTGATGGTTGGTTGATTTGGGTTGCATGTTAATTTCTCATGCAACTTAAATTTTTGAATACAATAGTCATTCTATTTTATTGCATGCATTAGAATTTTGTTTTAGATTTCCCAATTCAAACACCCTTGTGAACTAAGTCGGGCTATTTTTGTTCCTAGTAGCATGACATGTTATTCTATTTTGATGTATTTATCACAGTTGTCTATGCTTGGTCCCAGGATCTACGAAGTGCATCAGGCATGTACAGAAATTTAAACTCATTGGCAATGCAACTAACGAAGAGAGGCGGTCTTCTAATGACCTGTTCATGTTCAGGAGCTATGACTCAAAGTGGAATGTTCTTGCGTATTCTTCAGGCAAGTAAATTTTCATGCTTTCAAGTGAAAGTAAAACATTTTCTTCAGTAATTCAATCTTTTTCATCAACTTATCTTTATTGGAGATGGGCCACTTTTGTTGAATTTTCGGTGGACGTAAGTTTATCTAGCGAAGCTAATCGTATTTTTCACTGATCAGGGCGCTTCAACAATGGCTGGAAGGAAGATCACAGTCACCCGACAAGTTGGAGCAGCTTGTGATCATCCTGTTGATCCATCCTATCCAGAAGGCACATATCTGTCTAATATCTTGATTAGAGTGCTATAATTTGTACCTATGAGTTAAAGTAAAGATTCTAGGGAAGAGACTAAAGAATAATATTGTGCAAATTTTAC
>JAWDEX010000023.1:5961352-5975869 GCA_035221805.1 Trichilia hirta
TTAAGGTACGAAAATAATATAAAATATAAAATTATTTCATAACATAATAAATATAAATCTTATTGTACTTCATGCAAAATATCAAAATAAAAGTTTAGAATAGTTGCACAATATTAGAAAAACAAACAAATACAAAAAAAAAAAAAAAAAGGTTTAGAATTACCTAATAAACGAATACCAAAATTAGAAGTTTAAAAGTACACACATAAAAGAAAAAACATTTTTTTGTTTAATTTGATATTTATTTTTATTAATATTAATTAGGGGTTGGCGTTTGCAGTTTGGATCGATTTGAAATAAAATTTCAAACCTATTTAAACATTATAATTTGAAATTTAGACAATCCAATTTAATTCAATAGCATGTTATAAATCGCAATCGATCCAAACCGCATAATGCGGTTTGAATTTGAATTTATGATTTGAATCTTAAATTTAAATTAAAGTAATTTATTAATTTGGATCAAATTTAAAACATAAAATTTCAAGTTTTAATTTATTTTTTGGTCCAATTTTAAAATAATAATCTATTATTTTGTTATATAATATTAATAAAACAATTAATGTATTATTTTATTATATAATTATAATATTATAATATAATAATAATAAAAATATTTAGTATTTATTTAACCAGTTTAGCTTAGAAATTTACTATTTAAAATTAATCTAATTTATAATTCAAATTCATAATAGTAATAGTAATTTATAAAATATCAATTTAGAGATTAATTTAAATTTTTTTAAACTAATTTAAACTGATTCAATTAAGCGATTTAAATTAATTTAAATTAGATTGATTTAAATTTGGCCGGTGATAATATTAATATATTAATGGTTGTTAAAATTTAATGTAAGATTGGATATCCATTCGGGTTTCTGGATTTAAAAAGTTATCCGGATCCAAATCCAAGTTGTGCCATATTTAAAAAAATTAAAATCTATGACATTTATGGCCGATCAGGCTCTGTATTTCAAGAGAATTTACCAGCCCAATTCGGTCCGGATTCATTGGGTAACCGAAACCACCACTGGTGGTTCTGCATTTAAAGTTTTGTCTTCAAGAATTTTGCCAGTACCACTTCTGAAAATGGTTGTATGGCAAACTTTCAGGGATCTTGTGGAAATGGTGCCTTAAATTTCTGAACCTTCTTCTGATTGGTTCACTTTAGGTGTTGCTAAGGTTGTATTTAAAAATGAGAAAACACAATTATTCAAGGAAGGAAATCCAATGGTATACAGGGTAGCAGTTGATAGGATAATGGGTAGGCCATCGCCTAGGACTAGGGATGTTGTTCTTGTAACTGATGGGACAGAGAAACGAATCGCATGGGGCTTGTACAATTCAGTTTCTATGTCCTGGGTTCGGTTTGTGCAACTAGAAGAGGAAGCTATGAGGTGTTCATTCAATTAAAAGCTTCCTAGTATTTGTTTAAATTGCTTTTACAAGCTGTTAGGTTACTAATCAATGGTATACAAGGACCCGATTTGTGCGTTGAACATGCAGAAATTGCTTGAGTCACGAATCAATGCTGCTATAACATTATGAAGGAGATTAGGGCTTCCATCTGCCAGTACAAATGCATACCGTCTTGTCAAAAGAGAAGGAGACAAGTTAGTAAAATTTAGTGTTTAATTAATATTTCAACAATATTTCCGCATGTGTAAATATGTATAAGATGTAAGCAGGTAGTTTGAGATTCCTTGTTCAGTCCTACGTGCTATTTGTTTTACTCATTCACTATTCTGCTTGTGTGCATCTTGCCCACAAACATACTTGAAAAGACATGTAAAAGCATGATTCAGTTCTCCAATAATTGGATTCTCATAGTGCTTAATTAATATTAGAAACCAAATGTCCATTTTTTAATTAAATGTTCACATTTCTGGATTCATAGCCATGCATTTAATTATCATTTGGGAGCCATCCCGGATTTGGTTATATTTTCTATTTTGCATTAATTGTTTTGGTCCAGCTTGATTCACTTGCTTCCTCCACAGATTATTGGGATTAATTGTTGATGTCTTTGGCAAGTCTGCTGTAATAGCATCATCTGCTGCTTGGGTTGAGAAGTACATACCAGACATAGAAGCTTGCATCAGTAGAATAATTGACATCAATCATATGAATTGGAGACCTTCAGTTTAAATTTTGGAAGAAGAAGGGCCAGATGTTTCATATTTGAAAGAAATGCATCTATCTATGTGTCTCAAAAGAACAAAGGTAGAAAATCTTTTCCAGTATCACAAATTACACTTGATATACTAATTCAAACTCTTTATCCACGGTGAGGTTGGCTGCTTGAATCACCTGCAGCTTGGTATCATTTATGGAATTTTTTCAAGAATATATTAGGGAAACAACTAACTTTTTGGAGTATGATCTTTGGCACACCCCAGCAAATACAGAAATACAGGCGACATAATTCTGACCACTGCTTAAATGAGCAAGTTTGAACTTATTTATTTTTTCTTCATGGTGTCTGCGATTTCATAAGATTCTTAGTAACGAGTCAGCTCATGATTCAACTGCTATTATTTATATTCTGAATCTGATTTGCCTTTAGTATTGCCATTTACACGAATCACTTGGGGTGTTTTAACCTCCTAGGCACATTATTATTGAAGAATTTTCAATCAAAAATAGGTGTCAGTGATTGGTAGTATGAAAAATGCATGAAACATCTGTCATTCCTAAGCAGCAAGTACTTCTTAGATAGCGACAGGGTGAGGTCATACCCTGTAATCTTAAGCATGGAATTTGCAATTTACAGAATCTTGTAATATGTTCCAGCTTTTGGAAATGAAATATCATATACGATTTCAATGGGAGGCCAAAAGACTGGATTTTATGCTGAGCCGTGTGAAAACCGTCAGTTCATATCAACAATCTCAAATGGATAGAAAGTTCTTGATATTTGGTGCTACAGAGGTGGCTTTGCTCTAAATGAAGTGAGAAAAGGTACTGTACATGTAACCGGTATATTTTCCCAGCACATTCTTTCCTTTTATCAAAATTTGATCTCTCCAAAAGGCCCTTTGGTAAAAGTGAATGTCAATATATTTTTTGCTACACTGGTGGTTTTGCTCTAAATGCAGTAAACAATTTATCAGTATATCTTATTGAGAACACTAGGACTGTACATTGTTAAATCTTATGATGCTCTGAGGTTTACTAACTTTTTCCTTGTCTCTCTTATTCTGTTAGGTATATTGATACATCAATGCCTGCTGTGGAGCGTCCTAGAGAAAATATTGTTCTGAACAGCTTGGATCCCAAAAGAATAACATTTTTGAGAGAAGATGCAACTGAATTTATGAGGCATGCTCTTGCTAGAAACGAATTATGGGATATAGTTATTTTGGATACTCTGAAACTAGCTCCTAGAAGAAAGGTATAATAATACTATAATATTCAACACTAGTACGAACCTTGACACATTTCTCACAATGCCCAACAAAAGCAATCTGAGGGTTGGTTGATTTGGATTGCATGTTAATTTCTCGTACAAGTTAAATTTTTGCATACAATAGTCATTTTATTTTATTGCATACATGAGAAATTTGTTTTATATTTCCCAATTCAATTGCCATGGACAGCTAAGCCAAGCTACTTATGTTCCCCGTAGCTTTACATGTGATTCTATTTGGTTGTGTTTATCACGGTTGCCAATTCTTAATACTGGGATCTACAAAGTGTATCAGGCATGTAAAGAAATTTAAACTCATTGGCAATGCAACTAAAAAAGAGAGGTGGTCTTCTAATGGCCCGTTCATGTTCGGGAGCTATGACTCAAGTTCATGCAGATTCTTCAGGCAAGTATTTTCCATGCTTTCTAGTGAGAGTAAATCATTTTTGTCAGTCATTCTACCTTTTTCATCAACTCATCTTTATTGGCGATGGGGCACATTTTGTTGAATCTTTGGATGTAAGTTCGTATGGTAAAGCTCAGCAAATCTCATATTTAATTGAGCAGGGTGCTGCATCAATAGCTAGTAGGAAGATCACAATCATCCGACAAGCTGGAGCAACTTGTGATCATCGTGTTGATCCATTCTATCCAGAAGGCACATATCTATACAATATCTTGCTTAGAGTGCTATTGTTCGTAATTATTTGAATGCAAGACGCCAATTTTGTCCTCTAGTCTTGATAAACAAAGGGTAATCAGGCAATAAAACAAAAACTAATGATTGTATAGAGCTACTTCACAAATTATAAATTCAATTAAACAACCAGAATGCTTTCCAAACAGAGGATATATTTAGTTGTTAAATATAGATACACAAAATTACATCCACAACTTCTGCAATAACCAATGGATCTAGTGAGGTTCCAGAAAATTTGCTTAGTGACCTCCTGGATTTCTGTTCCATGACAAGTACGAAGGATCTCCAAGTCGCCTGAAAGAGCAGAGGCAGATATTAGTTAACGTTATATAACCGGATATGTTTTTTACAATTGGCAATGACATTTCTTTCTACAAAATAAAGAAAATACATGAGGCTGAAAAATTGGGAACCAAGGCCTAAAAGGAAAATGGATTCCATTTTAAAATAGAAGTTAAGTCATCATGCATGATCAAATGATCTAAAATCAAAATATTTCAATTTATTAGCTCTTTCCAAGCCAATTCAGTGACAGAGACGATTTGGTTAACACATTCAGCCCCACAAAAGGTTATAGAAGAGCTGGATCACCCCTAAATAAACAGTAATGGTTCAGGATATTGGCTGATCAGCCAGCTGTGTACCATGTTGGTTCCACAATAAAATCCTATTACTAAATGGTTTCACTATTGTAAAAAAAAGGATGCCACAACTAATTTTATTCCGAATAGTCCCACACTAACTTCTCCATGCATCTGGTTAGTAGGCAGCAGAAAATGAAATTTCTAAATACCTACTTATGCCTCCCCACTACTGATCAGACAAATATACAAGGAACTTTGCTATAAAATGAGAGAGCCCAGGTAAGCCCTCTTCACAGCCGCCCTCTTCAAGAATTCAGGGAAATAAGTAGAGTGGTCAAGAAATTTACCTTGGCTTGATCAGATATACTACAGTGAATGATATAGCCAAAAAAAAGCACAGGCCGCCAACGCTGAGATAAGCAATGCCAAGGAAGTCATTCTTTCCACCAAGCCAGCTAGTTGTTGACAGAACAAGCTTCTTCTTGCCACTGAAACTGTATGTGTTGTAGTAGTTCCCCAATGTCACATTTACTTGATCGCCCTCTTGGAGATCCACCTCTATTTTCCCATACAACTTCCTAAAAGTGGGTAAAGCTGCAGTCCGCATCCAAACTATAAGGTCTTCCTGCTCACTCAACTGTCACAAAAAATTATAATCAAACATGTTAGCACCTGTCTCAATGCTATATGCGGCTGTGAAAAGTAACTGAAATAGATTGTGGCGTAATAGGAGCTTCTGGAAGGGAGAATGAGTGGGGAAGATAAGGCGCTTGTCCATAGCAGGAAAGGCATATTACATAAACTGGGGATGCAATCCCAAGAGAGATGCAACTGTTACTCTTGAAAGAATGAAGGGAAGAAAAATTGTAAGGTTAAACAACAATGATCACCGGTAGCAGAAAATATCACTTGCCACACTAAGTTTGCATTTAACTTTTGAAGATCTTTCAAATAGACAATTAAAATGAAACTTTGAATTGTTAAGTATCATGATTCTAAAGATCTAAAAGGCCAATTGATTTGATGAAACCAACTTATTATATAGGAAAATTTAGGACTGCAACAATAAGTAGTAGTTCTTTTTCCAATATCGACTACTTACAGGAAAATGATAAAACTAATTGTATACCTCCATTCTATCAGATATATCATGGCAAAAGGCTTACCGGTATGGATTCATTGAGCTTACTACCACCTATGAGAGTTGAATTCTGGAAGTTTTTAGGAAAAACATCTTTGCCAAATTTATGGTCCCTGTCACTCTTCCATGATATATGCTTCTTGTTAACTGTCAACTGCTGATTGTTGCGGGAAAAACTGTAAGTATCATTGAACAAACTCCAAGCAATAAGGCCACAAGGCACAATGGGCATCCCATGTGCAACATCTTCTGGCTTACAGTCACTTGTTTCACTTGCACTATTTTTATTTCTTAACTGCTCATCACTTCGGCTCTTAACATATCTGAACACGAACACATATAACATTTAATGTCAAACAATCCCCACATATGAATATGCATTTATATTTCAATATGTCGCCATTTATTCAGGCAGAAAATGAAATGAAGAAAAAATAAGTATCCTAAATTTTTGGAAGAAGCTGCAAGAGTTTACATCTACAATAGTCTATGGCAGGGTGACTACCCTTGTGATCCGGGATATACTCTGACACAATGAGAATAGTTACTCTCAATCATTTTACAGAACTATAAGCAGAAAATGAAATGAAGTAAAAATAAGTATTGTAAATTTTTGGAAGAAGCTGCAAGCGTTTACAACTATGATACTCTATGGCAGCATAATGACCCTCTTGATCCGGGATAATGCTCTGACACAATGATCATAGTCACTCTCAATCATTTACCAAACTATAATAGTTTGTTTGACAACCTGTCAACAGTGACCGTAGTCCATGTTCAACTTTTTTCTACTGCACCAATGGTGCTTAACTGTAACAATCACTACTGATCACCCAATTTGAGGTTTCCTACATATAGTTTCACCAAAATATTACATGTAAGCACAGAATATACCTGCGATGATTCTGGTAGAAATTATCGAGTTGATAGTACACATAGATAGGCTGCTTCATACGTTTTGGCACCTAAAAGGAAGAAAGAGTAAAGAATCTAACTTCAACCATTTCATCTCAGGAATTAAGTTTAATCTCTTTCTCTGTAAAATAGATCGCTGAATATAGTTGTGTACAAGAATAAAGAAAAGAACAAGAATGCACTTTTCTTTTCATGGAACTTACTCTAATTGTTCTGTTGCACATTTTATCTGCAGTGCTTTGTATAAATGCCACCTTATTAGTTCTATTAGCTGGTGGTATGCAATCCGTATCATATCGATCAACAATTTCAACAACCTGGTATATTGAAGAAGAGAGTCAGTGATCAGAAAATTATAAAACAAAAAATGGGAAACAAAACTGTAGGCTGTTATTAAACATACATCACGGGAAGCAAAGAGAGAAGCAACTCCAATGGGAACAAACACAACACCAACAAGCAAAAATGCTGTAATCACCTGCAGGAAGGAGGTAATTTTATTCCATTAAAATTTTCCTTTACAAGTGGCTAACATCATCTATTTAGGGAAAATTAGAAGCACAAGAGAATTGAGTTCAATTTACCCATTTTGGAGTAAGAATGGGCTTGCAAGCAGGAAGTTCCTGTTGAGTAAACCTGGAATCTGAAAGGAGAAAAAATTATCAAGGTATTATTTTAGTTGACTGATATCATGCAAAGTTTCGAGGAACTCGCAAAAGGCAAGTGCTCCTAAGAGTACAACATACCCAACTGAATTACATCAAGTAACCCAGACGTGCTCACACACAAAAAAACGAAATACTTCTAATAGATTATACCCTTTCCCCAAAACTATACTGAAAACAACTATTTGCTTTGCCTTAATTGTTCCACATCAATGTGTGTTTGCTGCATAAGTTAATGCACCTAATGAAACCATGATTCAAAACCTGGGAAATTTTTATTTCCAATCATGACTAAATGAAAGATAGCAACTCAATAAAGAGATCAAACCAAGAACTCAATAATTATATACTATAGCAGAAGATCATACATTGACGAAAACGCCAAAATATAATAACAGGAAATTAGTCAACGCAAAGAAGCAAAACAATCAAAAAAATAAAGCACAAACTTCCCGTTATCAATACACAAAAAAATCACAAATCTGGTTACCTAACAAAGCAAACCCATTAAATAATAAGCTCAAAATCAGAAGTGGGTACTACTAACTTCGTCTTGAAACCCCAAAACAGCATGAAAACAGAACATAGAAGAGAATTATACACTTAGGTCGCTTAGAATTCCGCCTGGTAGCTGAAGAATCAGCCGATCCAGCGTTCACCGTGCTTGAAGACGCCGTATTCGAATTCATGACAGATCCACAAACTACAAAATCGAAGTCTCCGTTTCCAAATGAAAAACTAACAAAGAAAGAAAACCCAACGAAGAGCTTATGAGGATTTTCCAATAAAACACAGAAAGTTTACGTCTCGTGATTTATTATACGCTCGTTTGTTTTGACTTTCAAAACGATAAAATGGAAGTTTCTCCCTCTCCCCTTTCGGACGGCTTAAAACTTTATATAATTCCCTCTAGAAGATGAGAAAAATGGAGTTTTTTTTTAAGACTAGTCTAGTATTAATGTAAAAAATCTTCAATGGAGAAAACCGGTCAAAGCTGTACAGAGGGGACACGCTTAGACTTGGTTTAATGTTTTTTAGTATTATAATTATTTTGTATTTTTCTTTAATTTTTTTGTTTATTTGATGGATAATTATTTTCATAAAGAATTATAAGGTTCGGATTTTGCAATATGTTTGAATTATAAGGTTCCAATTACATGTTTGAATTTGAATATTAAAATAAAATAAAATTATTTTATTTTATTTTTAGCTGAAGATGTTGGGTTGGATGGCATTATTTGACAATTGAAAATTAAGCGCTTCTATTTGGAATTTTCATCTATATATTAAAAATATTTTCTTGAATAATTAAGATGATATGATTTTTAATTTATAATAAAAACAATGGAGCCACCCAATTCAATAGTTGAGTGATACTTCGAGTTATGATGAGCTAAATCTTCATTAAATAAAATATATCATAAAAATTGTCAATTTACAACACATAAATCTAAATTGCTCTACGTGTGAGTGACTGAGTGATAATATATAAACATACGAGTGACTGATAGATATTAGCTGAAACAAGAAAAAGAAAAAAAATTACATGTGTCTTATATATGTTATTAATGTGTTTAAAGTTATAAATACTTTTAAACTGATCTCGTTAATGTTTATAAATGTTTGTTTCAAAAGCACATAATCTTAGAACAAGTCTATAATTAACTAAGATTTTAAACTTATGGGCCATAGGTCCAATGGGAATGGGCCTAAGATCCAATTTGGGTAAACCTACCAACCATTGGTTTACAAATCAAATTTGCTCAAATATAATCTTTAGAAAACAATAAACAAAAAAACAGATGATGTGACGGATTGTACTCGTCATTGCAGTGCAAATTGCCAAAACCTACTTCGTTTTGATCAATAATCCAACAAGACAAACACCCTTTTAACATTTTCACATACTTTCATCTGGGTTCTTGAATTGAGCTTCAGTCACGTGATATAAGGACTAAAGTTTATGAACAGTCAGAGACAGAGGGAGAATGGCATTAGCTGGTGTGGCACGAATGGCACTTGTGGGATCAAGGAGGATTTTCGCTTCACATTTGCCCACCATGCAAAGCTTCACCCATGTTTACTCTCGCCAGGCAAGCCCATGGACGTTTTTAATAATAAGCGTTTGTTGTATCACACTCTCTTTTGATGACGAGGAATCAGTAGTCAGTTATTTTTGTTTGTGTATAAATACCGTGATTTATAGTAGTAGCAGATTCAGTTAATCGGTGTTTATTTCTGCTGCTTGATTACAATTTTTTTGTTTAATTGCTTTCATGCTATTTTCGATTGAGATGCTTTGTATGATAAATTGATTGAACTTAGAAGTTTCTTTCTTTTAGTATCATGCTCTTGCTTTTCTTCTTCGTGAATTGATTCTGCATATAGGAAACTTTCTCCCCTTAGTATATTTGTAAGGCCTACAGGATTTCTAAAATTAGGGAATTGGATGACAGATGATTCCGAATATGCAGAGTTTTGCTGCTCAGCTACGTAATTCTGGTCTGTTACGGACTCAGGGCCTTATTGGGGGAAAATGGATTGATGCATATGATGGGAAGACTCTGGAGGTTTGGAAGAAAACTTGTCTTTAATTATAATTTCCTACAATTTTCTTTACTAATCTGTTTTATTGCTTTCTAGGTTTTAACAATAAGAATTGTTTTTGTAACTATCCTTGACTATTTGGAGTTCTCCATGCAAAACCATTTTGGAAAGAATTGGGCAGAGGTCCTATTTGGTCACATGTTGGTTGCACGTGTAGGATTGTGGTTTGAGTTTCTAGTAGTATCAAAATTGATGTTCTCACCAAAAGGAGAAAAAACAAAACAAACATATCGAAAATGCTTAATGCTGCTATTTCAGTGGAAATACCAGTTAGGTTTGAAAAGTGTAGCACACTGGACTAGTAATTTATTCCGTTTTTGTTATGAGAAGTTTAGCATTTTGTTTGTAAAAGACCACATGATTTTTACGTCCTGACAGGTCTGCAATCCAGCAACCGGTGAAGTTATAGCGAATGTGCCACGTATGGGTGGAAAGGAGACAAATGATGCTATATCTTCAGCTTATGATGCATATAACTGTATGGACTGGACCTCTCTGTGATTATAATCCATTTTAGAGAAAAAATTTTCTACTAGATTTTGCCTATTTTTATGAATTAAACTACCAGTTCGCATAATGCTTCCGTAAAGTGCACTTGGAAGCTCTTGAAATTTGTAACACGGCTGTATGATTGATTTTGGTACCTGTGGTACCTTGATGGCTCTTGAAGCAATGTCTTTCTTGTTCCACATCTATTGCATGATACTCCTTGGTAAAGAAAAATGTAAATCTGAAGTCCCATGAATTCAAAATGATAAGTCACATGTTAAATGAAGTTTGTTTTGAATTTGAAGGACTATTAATATTGCAACTTAGGGCATATTAATGGTGGTAACTATATAACACCCTACAAGCAAATAGTTGGGATCATCTGATGGAAATTCAATCAATGATTCATTTTGGATCCACTTCACTTGCTTAGCGTGCTATATCTTTTTATTTTTAATCTAAGTGCTGATAGTTATTCATGACCAAATTACCTAGGGAACTTATTTCAATTTGTAGACTTTGGAATCCAGGATTTGTATTTGATCAGTAATTAGTCTGTAGTCTAATTTTGGCCTATCATCTGTGTAGCTTGGAGCAAGCTAACTGCTGCTGAGAGGAGCAAGTTTCTGCAGAAATGGTATAATCTGTATCCCTGACTATCTGCCTTTATAGAATATCTGGAATGATCTTAAAGTTGAACAATTGGGTGCCAAGCAGCATGCTCAGTATATATATAAAGTGTCTTCCTGTAAATACGTGGGGGCGATACATTTGAGGAATGATGACCGGACGATCAGTTCTAAATATTTTCTTCATCCATATACTCTTTCTAGTTAGGATTTTGTTTGCTTGCTCTGACGAGAGATTTTCTTTGAGTTTTGGATTTGAATCATTGGTTTTTTAGTTTTGCTCTTAGACACATGGAAAGTTCATTTTAGCTTTCTTAACACATATCCTTTTTGATGATGGTGAGGCTGTTTTCAATTTCTTGCTTTAAATGCATATTATTTTCTCTTGTTAATACCAAAAACATTGTTGACTTGCCTTGATTAAAGTGTCCTTTGAAGTTTAATTATATGCTGAAATGTAGTGTGATTGATTGTCTCTCGAAGCTATTGTTGTTGATTAGAGAGACTCTAAATCTAACTTATCTCTGCATCTATTCTAAGGTATGATTTATTGATGGCCCACAAAGAAGAGCTTGGACAACTAATAACATTGGAGCAAGGGAAACCTCTAAGAGAGGCTGTGGGTGAGGTAAGCCATTAAGACTTTGCCTTAAGAAATTTAAGCTATAGGCTTTAGCCCCTTCTTTATCTTGATTGTTGTTTATTTGTACTACAATTTTTTTTTACCCAACGTACAGGTTGGGTATGGGGCCAGTTTTATTGAGTTCTTTGCAGAGGAGGCAAAACGTGTATACGGTGATATAATTCCAGCAACTCTACCTGATCGCCGGATATTTGTTATAAAGCAGGTGGGTGTGTTTTTTCAAGTTCTATATAATTACCATACATGAACGAATTAGTTCTTCTGATAATTTTCAGTTTCTTTCATTCATATATCAACTACTCTCTCTTTGCTTGAGATGAACATACTAAACTCCAACACTGCCCAAAGCAGCTGAGACTGTCAAAAGTCTTCGTGGAAAATGCTGTCATTTGTAATGCCAAGTCAATATAATATGCTTCCGTGTTCCATGATTTGAGAATCCAATAATCAACATGATAACAGATATACTGTGTGTTGAGGCTGTTGAACCTGCTTTCTTTTGTAAACTCAATCTCCTTCCAAAATCATGCAGGAGCACGTCTTAAACCTTCTAAATTTTAAGATATCATAAGAGGTTAGGGAGGTCAGTCATCGTGTAACAACTCCTAGCATCCAACTGCCTAGGATTTATTAAAGTAACTATTAGCAATAAGCTTGAAGTGAATGATAGGGGCCAGAAAGCATCTGTAAAGATTCAATTCTTGCTGTTATTTTAGTCTTATTTCCAAATATGTATTGCAATCTTTGAAATGTCCTAATTGCCTGCAGTCTGGAGACTTGGAAAGCAGAGTGTTGGTTTCTCATACTTTTGTTAATTTCTTTGATTTTCAATTTGAAAAATTCTTGATGACAGCCTTTTTCATTAAAGCTCTTGGTCCACTTTGGTAGACTTTGTTTGATCTTCTTACATAATCTACTTTCCTTTTTTTTTTTTTTTTTTCTGCCAGCCTGTAGGTGTCGTTGGAGCAATTACACCGTGGAACTTTCCCTTGGCTATGATTACCCGGAAGGTGTCTCTACTTGTTCTATTTTAAGTAATTGTGTACCATTTTTTTTTTTGGTATGTTTGCTCGCAATTTGTATAAATGTGCAGCTAGCCTTCTATCACATAAATTTAATGTGCAAAATGATGTTCAATTCCTGATTGTAACAGGTTGGTCCTGCCCTTGCCTGTGGCTGTACAGTGGTTGTAAAACCCTCTGAACTTACGCCTCTCACAGCTTTAGCAGCTGCTGAACTTGCTCTGCAAGCTGGAATTCCACCGGTAATTCTTCTAGCGCATTATTCTCTCTTAAAGTGAATATTGGAAGTTATCTTTTTAATTGGCTGTTGAAAGATGAACCATTGCAGTGTATTAGAATGCAAATATATGTATTCGCGAGTTAGTACTGGAAGCCAATTGCACAGCTTGGATCTTCTTGAATGGGGATTATTAACTTTGATGCATAATAGTCATTTTTCAATTAAATTTTCTTTTGCTTTGTCATTTAATTGTTTTTATTTTTTTTCCAAATCTTTTAGGGTGTTGTGAATGTGGTTATGGGGAATGCTTCCGATATCGGTGATGCTTTGCTCACCAGCCAACAGGTTTTTCTTTCTTAAGATATATCCCAAACTTTTATGATATGAAACCTCAGATGATCTCATCTGAGATATCAGATATATGCATAATAGAAATTTTGAGTAGCTTTGAATAACTTAATTCAGGTGAGGAAGATTACATTTACTGGCTCAACAGCTGTTGGAAAGAAACTGATGGCAGGAGCTGCTGGAACTGTTAAAAGGGTGAGTAGTGCTACGAAATTAATGGTTAACCCTAAAAGAGGAGGCTGTAGATACATACAAGTTGATGTCTTTTCACTTGTCTTCTTTAGGTATCTCTAGAACTTGGTGGCAATGCACCCTGCATAGTCTTTGATGATGCAAACCTGGATGTGGCAGTTAAAGGAGCGGTAAGTTTTAGTGACTGTTATAAGTTTCTTGGCAGAAAAAGAAAAATGATTCTCTATGTATCCTTATTGTAGTATTTTGTTTTCATGCTAGATATTTCTGAGTTCCATTTACCATTGGAGGGAAACTAATCTGAATCTTGATAAAATTGACAACATTTAATATTCTTGTGCTATCAATCTTTGTCTGGTGTAATGCATGTTAAATGAGATTGTTATAAATCTCAAAAGCTTAAATAATTTCTGAAGAAAATTTCACTCTTTTCCTTTTATTTATTTTTCAAAATTATCAATGTAGATATAGTGGTACCTTTACTTCCTTTTAATCTTGTATATAGAGGAATCATTGACCTCTTAATCATTGATCTTAACAATATGGTTCCTAACTGGACAGACTACTGGGTGAATGAGAAGTTAAAATGTTTGGAAAGTTATTTTTGGATTATATGATAAATACATTTATGTGGCCTTAATTTGTATACGGTTAGTTTCTTTCCTTCTGAAAAATGAAAGTTTTATCACAAATTGCACTCAAGGCAAAGAGTTTGTGAAATAATTTATCGGTTTTGAACAAAGCCTTGTTAATTAACTAGGAGAATTTATGTGTAAAACTGTGTATACAACGCACCAATCATCATGAGGAAATTGGTGGAGTGGATGAGCTGAAAATGCCAAGAACCATGCCTGATTGTACTCTTCTGTCCTGTGCCATCCGGTGGTGACGTAACCAACTGGTGGCGACGTAACCAACTGTAATGCTGCCAAGATGTCACCCTATTTCATCAT
>JAWDEX010000023.1:6002636-6022060 GCA_035221805.1 Trichilia hirta
CAAAGAAAGAAAGAAAAGAAAGAAAAGCTAATAAAGCCTAAAGCAGAGGAAGAATACAACGCACTTCCACGCTTGCAAATATCGAGGAAGCTTCTATCTTTATGCCCGTAAAGTTATAGCGCCCTCGTCACCTTAAGCTTGAACTTTAATATCAAAACCCGATCATGCATGGCTTTGTTTAATCCTACATACAATAGTATCACGTAGATTCATAATTTGTATAAACTGATTATCAATGTAGCTAGCCTGTAAAATTTCCGAGTGCTTTGGATTCTATTTGCTTCTTTGTCTGTATATATATGTATAGCTTTGGGTTCTGCAATGACTTTTGTTTTCCAAACAAAAGTACAATCGACAAGTTTCTTTTGTCCACACTATTTAACCCCACTTCTCCCTGCCCTTTCTTTCTCTTTTCTCTGTGTAGATAGATTGTTAGCAAATTAGTCAAATTTGATACAATGACGGTTGGAAAATCTGATTTTAACAATAAAATTATAGCAAAAAAAATCATTCCTGATTTGTTGTATGCACAGGATGAAGTTATCTCAATACGAATTGATGACGTGTTTACACACGAATACGAAATTAGTGATGTGACCTTCTCTACTATTCTCAAAATCTAAACTTTTATTTCATGTGAAAGCTAATGTATTTATTTTACACAAAACCTACTCTTTTTTATAGACATTATAGACTTTCTAACTCCAATTTAAAAAATTCCAAATCTAATTATTTCATAACCCATCTAATTTTCTATGTTAATATTAGGTTATTTTACTAAAAGCCCATCGCTATACTTTAGTGATCTATGTTAACAAAATAAAAATCGATTTAATTATGACTCTTTTAATTAAATTTGGATTTGGTCTTAGATCAATAATAATCGCTTAATTATTCTCTAATTAATTCTTATAAATAAAGTTAGACCTATAATACATATTATACTTCTTTATTTCGGTTTACTCAAAATCACTAAATACTTTAATGATTATCTTATTCTTTTATTTTTATAAATAAATATTATTATTCAATAAATAATTTATTAAATAAACTATGATCACAAACTTAAGTAATCAAGTACCACAAACAGTTTTAATAAATATCGTATTAATAAATTCTATCTTCTAAGTATATATTCTTACTTCATAAAATTTTATTTTCAAGTTATCAAAATTTTGACTATATTGTTGGATCTCACTCCCTTGATAACTTAAAATATATAATACATAAATGTAAGTTCATTACATACATAGAATTAAGATTTATTAAATTTATTAAAATTTATGTGAATTAAAATTAGTATTTATTTTATTAAATTTTAATTCACGATAGTTCAATTTATGTATAACATAAACATTAATTTTTTTACTTGAAGTCCTTACTTTAATAATTAAGATAAATTATCCACTTTAGAAGTAGAAAAATTACAATTTTATATTATGAAATGTCCAGTTTATAAATAATGGTAAACTATCTTTTATTTATAAAAAACTTGTAATTTATTTTTTTATATATTAATATTTAATTGTTTAACACATAAATTATATATTTTATGAATAAGGATAAATAATATGAGCTCAAATTGTATATATGATAAAGTTTTATTGAATTAAAAATAATATTATTACATCATCTAAAGATATAAATAATAATATTAGCTCTAATAATAATGTACATATATTTTGTTTTTGTTGTTTCCTTTACTTTCATTTTATAAAGGAGAAAAGGAATAAGATAAAGAGAAAAAGAAGAAATAATTCATCGTAAATACTAGCAATGGGCAACCTCTTCAGCGCGTTATTGATTGTCTATCATTTGATATCTCTTAATTATCATCCATAGTGTTGAAAGGTTTTTCAAAATCCTTTTATATTATCAGGAAAGAATTGGTAGTGTTGATAAATACGTGTATGGTCTAATGTGAAAATATACACCTTTTTATTTTTAGGAGATCATAACTCGGAAATGGTTGGCTAGAGTTTTCTTTTTAGTTTGATGTAGAGGAATTTGGAGATTAATTCTAGGCTACAAACAGAAAAAGTGTGAGAAAATGACATAGGAATATGACGATTAACTTAAGACTAATGCTACAATTCTCAAATTTGTATATAAATTTGGCTCTCAAATAATATGGCATTCATTAGTTAGGTGAGGAAATAATATAACAAGTTATTTTAAAACCTGTAAAATTATCACTCAACTTATGAACACCATATTATTTCAAATATAAAATTTAAGATGTGTAATAGTACTCTTAACTTAATCAATTTTAATTAAATTAATTAATGTCTTTGAATTGGACAACTAAAGACATTTTTAACACATCTTGTGGACAAATATTCTTAAATATCAATAGAGGTGGCAAATGGATCAGGTTGGCTTGGCTCAATCTAGCATAACCCAATACATGAATCGTTTTAGTTTGATTAGGCTTGTCCCTAGAACAGTAAAAACTAGGCATAGCACGACCAATTTGGGAGGCCATGCTATGACAAGAGGCTAAGTCTGTGGGCTTTACTTTTACAAACAGCCACGGCTCGTTTGCTTTTATATATATATATATGGGCTTTACTTTCACAAACCGCCACGGCTAATTTGCTTATATATATATAGACACACACACACACACACATCATAAGTTGTGTCAAGCTCCATTTGTGGGTTTTCTTTTCTTTTCACAAGCTAACTTGGCCCATTTGTTTTAGTATATAAATTAGGTGTCATGCCTCAAATCGAGTCCTATATATGACAACTGCCGCGTACTTTTATAATATGACCACATGTGTTACACATCATAAGTTGTGTCAAGCTCCGTTTGTGGGTTTTTTTTTCACAGGCCAACTTGCCCCATTTGTTTTAGTATATAAATTAGGTGCCATGCTTCAAACCAGGTCCTATATATGACAACCGCTGCATACTTTTATAATATGACCACATGTGTTATATGAAAATCTTTAAGACCTTAAGTATCATTATTTTTTAAACTATAAAATATTTAAAATAAATTTTAACTAGAAAATTTAACAGTAAAAATATATTAGCTTTATTCAGCTTTACACAAAGAATAAAAGTCACGTAATATTTTTAGTACAATATTCAAAATATTTTATGACATTTAGTGGATATCATAATAAAAGTGAGTCGAGTTTACCTACTTAAATAAAAATAATTATTTCTCAAATTTATGTCGTGCCATAAAAATCCTATCATCTCTAACCTGAAAAGGGTAAATTGAGAGGAGTGAGTATATAAAGTATACTCTGTGAGTAAACTATTTTAATAAATAAAATAATAAAATAAAATATTGACTTGTTAAATCATTTATTTTATAAAATCTTATTTTATAATCATACATACTTTAATTTATTTATAAATCTCATGTTTATTTACTAGGCCTATACTTTTTTTAAAACAAACAAATCATCAGACTACTCATTATTCTTGGACCAATACCTTAGCCAAAATATGCTTTAAGATCACTAGTGAAATTCCTTTTCATAAAATTATTTTTTATCTCAAAATATTATCCAACTCACTAGTGTTGGTTATAAGTATTCACATGGTAATAATCGTAGCTATTCTCGTACTATCTATTAATTTTATATATTTTGTTAATTTTATAATAATGAGTTCTACTCATTACCTAAGTAACGTCCTACTATAAGCTATTTAAATTTATAATGTGCTTAGTATATTATCTAAGCGATCAATAATACCAATACTATTTAAAATAATAAGTCTTGCTCATCACCTATATGATATTTTATCATAGGCTACTTAAATTCATATCCACTTAGATAGTCTCTCATAAGTTCAATCATAGACTACTTATTATATTAATAGACCTAATGGCCACATCATCACTAAATTTATAGAAAACAATGTTGCACAAATCAAGCAATTATTTTTGGAACCTCATAAAACCATTTCAATAAATATCAAATATAAAAACCAATAAAATAAATTATTTATAAATAAACATCAAAACTTGAATTATATTATTAAAATATCAATATTTCATTTGGCCTCAGGCCACATACATAAATGAATAAAACACACCACAGACCATTTTTATTGATTATAAAATATCGATAATAAAACTATTTTCTAAGTTAAAAAAATAAATAAGTGTATGAAACATTTCAAAGAAATAAAACAAGTAAGGGTTCACACATTGGTTTAGAAAAGATAACCACTTTCTTGATAAAACTTCTTATTGAAGCGATTGATAGCTCATGAGACTAAAACCCATACACATGTTTTCATTCATACCATTAACAACTATTTTCATAAACAACTCATCTACCTCCCACACATTACTTAAGCTTGACTATCTAGTACATATAATTTGAATTATCTAATCCATTACTATTCTTAAACTCTTTAAACCTTAATTACAACATCATCTTGCATACTTGTCAATCTTTCTATTCATTCAAATCAACTATAATATCTAAACTTTTAGTTTCATTGAATTATAATTCTAAAATACAAACATTTGATTATTTATTCGATTTTTATCAAATAAAAATCTCATAGCCCTTCTTATATTATCACAATCATCTCTAACTTGTATCAACATGCAAACTCAAAATTCTAATTCATTCGTTCTCGAATTAATAGTAATTATAAATCATAACTCATTATTCAATTTTTTTAAAACCTCAATTTAAGCCTATTATAACTCGTAATTTGATATTTTCTAACTAGCTTTTTTAAATTCTTACTCAATTTATCAAAATTAAGCCTAATCTCTTTAATTTCTTAAATGCATAATAAATTCTAAGTTATAAATTTAATTATTTTACAAATTTGTGCTTAAAACGAGTTAAAAATCTTACCGATAAGTCAACTAGAATCTAAAGATATCGTGAATTTTATTGATTTTCAAAAACTCTAAAGTGTGTATCAAACCTTAGCTTTGCTCCCTTACTAAATCTTTACCCAATACTTGAAAATGACCATTGTAACAAGCTTAAAATAATGATTTAAAGTTGTTTTATGAGATAAATGAAAGGAAAGTAAAGATTTATGAAAGAAGTGATTAAATTTATAAAGAGAGAGAAACTATGAGAGAGAGAAAGAAAAGGAGAAGAAAATAATAAAAATTTAAGGTTTGAGAGTGTATATGATTGGGTATGAAAAGTCTAATATACCTTTAAAGTAGTAAAAGAAGAAAGCTTTGAATAAAGGGCAAAACTATCATTTTATAAGGCCTTATAGAAGTTTGACGTATTTTTCAATGACTAGTGCCGAACATCCTAACAAATCAAGTCTAGCGCTATGTCTGGAGTGTAACACCCATTTTTCTAAAATACTCTAACATTTTATTTTAGATGTAGTTGTCAATAATGCATCAATTACCTTACATTCATGGTATTATGAATTCAATGTTTGAA
This sequence comes from Trichilia hirta, assembly GCA_035221805.1. Taxonomy (NCBI): domain Eukaryota; kingdom Viridiplantae; phylum Streptophyta; class Magnoliopsida; order Sapindales; family Meliaceae; genus Trichilia; species Trichilia hirta. The sequence continues at coordinate 6,008,036 of JAWDEX010000023.1, forward strand.
ATTTTAATTTTATGACTTTTGTATTATTTTTTTATTATTAAATAAATTTTTATATAGTAGAAAATTTATTAGATAATTAGATTATGGGCTTAAAATTTGTTTGGATCAAGATTTGAAAACTTTTAGAAAAAAATAGAATTTAGTTTACATTAGAGCCCAAATTAGAAATTAGGCTTGAATGGATTTTAGGTTTATAAATTAATATTGATCCATTAACTTTATTAAGTCTAATAACTTAGTTAAAGACCATAAATATTATTTTAGGTCCAAGAATAAAGTTTAGGCTAATAAATTTAAATTAAGCCCAAATGAGAAATTAAACCCATTTATGTGTTTAAATCCTAGTAATCTATTTGTCTAGTATTTTGACACATTTTAGACCATGTATTTAGATAAAATGTGGCTAAATATTAGCCTAGTAAAGTGAAAAAGAGATGGCATAATAATGACCTTAGGATTTGATAGATTAAATCTTAGCCATCCATTCTTTTTAAGTTATAATAAATTAGAGAAAAATCAACATTTACACATTTTGAATCAAGCAAAACGTAAGAATTGGAAGGGAAGAAACAAAAAACGTCCAAAGTAGAAAGAAAGGAAAGGAAGAAAGAAAAGGAGAAAGAGAAAACTGAAAGAAAAGGGAGCTTCAGTAAATTTGTGTTATTGATTCAATTTCTATAGTTTTGTTATCAATTTAATTGTAGTATTATGAGAATTTAATTTTTATGCTAGGGTTTAGATATAAAATTAATATTAAATTGGTTGATTTATGTGTTTAATAATTAAATTATTGATGAAAAAATATTGATTTTATGAATAATGGAAAAATAATTTTTGGTGAATTTAGTAAATAAAATTAATTGTTGTAACAATAGAATTTTATTTTATGTATAGAGATATTAGATGTCATAAATTAAATAAGAGTGATGATATATGAAATTAGTTGAAATAATGAAAATATGAAAATTGAATATATATGTTGAAAAAAAAAATTTATAATCTAGTTTATGAAAATGACCAAAAATACATGTTTGACCTAAATAAATTGCATGTTTATTTTAGTATTTTTTTTTCAATGGTACATTAGATAATTATTATTGTGATAATGGCATGAAACTATTAATTTTTGTGAATAACAATAATAATAGTAACAATAAGATGAATAAAATAAAGGAATAGGTAATAAAGTCTTCTTTTAAGGTTATAAAGCTATTTAGAAGTGTTATTGATGTTTGTGTTTGTGAATGTAAATGTATAATTAGGTCAAAAAAAGAAATTGAAAGAAAAGTTAGAGTTAAAGGTTTAAAATTTCATAAAGACTACTTGTTAAATTTGGGTAAGTAAATAAACAATAAATAATCTTTAGTTATTATCCTTTATTGTTTTTTATAATTTTATTTCGAATACGGTATGTGAATGTGTTATGAATGGATATTGTGATTAGACCGTGATTAGGCCAAGTGAGGTTACTTACTGTTATGTGATTATCGAAGTGTTATAAATTGTGATATTATGACATTTGATATATGAATATGTATGATAGTGATAATGAAGTGTTATAGATTGTGAGGTTGTGACACTTGAAACATGAGTATGTATGATAGTGATTATTGAAGTGTTAGGGATTTTAATATTGTGACATTTGATATGTAAGCATGTATAATGGTGATAAAGCTTATATTTAGATATAAGTATGTGTGAAGGTAATATTATTACTGGAAATGAAAAGGATAAAATACAATGAAATATGAATAGAAATAACTTTGGAGGTTAATATTTATAAAAATATAATAAAATAATACAAATTAGTTTGTTATATTGTGCGGAGTTATCCAGTGTCATGTTATCAAGTAAACAACAGTAATCACCTATTGAGAGGTGAGGCTACTTGATGGCATTAATAGAACTTAATTAATTTAATTGTAATTTAATAAGATAGATGGTCAGGTAAGAGTAAATTTTTTTAGAGGAATACCTAGCTAATAAAATACCTGAGAAAAAGCATTGTGTATACACAGAATAAGATGATCATAGGTAAGAGTAATTACCTATTTACGGGTAGGCCTATTTAATCTGTGATACAATATATAGTTGATGCATCATCCTGAAAAAATAGAAGTAATATTAAAAGATACACGGGGTAAGAGTAAAATTTTAATAATTATAACAAACTATACCGAAAAATATTAAAATGTTTAGGCAATAAAATTGATGTATTGTATATATTTTAAAGTGAATGTTTGATGGTTAATTTGATTGAACTGATGCTTGGTGATAATATGTGATATGATTGAAATTAAATGATGAAATATATGGTGGTATATATGTTTATTACCTTGTGTGTGTGTGTGTGTGTATATATATATATATATATTATAAATATTCTGCGTATTGTATTGTTTATTTATTTATTAAGTAAGCAGTTCATTTCTTGTCATATATTTTTCAAGTAATTATAGTCTAGTTTGTGAGAACTCATTATCACAGATCTTATGAGTAGGCATTGCATATTCAGGTGGGCTAGAGTGAACAGGTTCATGAGTCTCTTCTTAACTTATATACTAGATTAAGGATATGATATTTTACATGTTGTATTTAGTTACTTTATTGTATTTAAATGTAAATGTGTATGACATTGTGATATATAATAAATTATGGCTTTGTAATATCATGTAAATAAAATACCTTTTATTTATAAAAAATGAATACTGGTTGAAGAATTAAAATTTTGTCTTAATTACTCTTGAGTGCTATGTATCTTAGAAATAAATATGGTTTATTAAACAAATGTTGGATAATAAGGGTGTGACATGGACACCCTCGATGGTTTTGCCCTTGTTTTTCCCCAGTCTTGGCCTTTGCCTTTCTTTATTTTACAGTATTACTTTTACCCTCGTCTAACATTTGTTTTCACTCTCCAAACCTCAAGTTCTTTCTTCCTTCTTCAAGGATAAAAAAGTATTTTGTTAATCGAAGGTTTAGATCAATAGAAAATTCGTTTCAAATATCAGGAGTTCAAAAAGATTTATAACTAAAAAGCCTTTTTCTAATTTAATTATTTCTCAATAAATTCTTCTTAAATTTTATACCTTATCTTAATATTTTCTCATCAACACATAGTCGACATCTATAAGCTCGTATCATAAAAATAACAAAAATACTTTTAGATAATAAAATGATCAAAATACTCCTAATTTAAAAATAAGTCTTATACTAGAAATTTACTTATTTATTATTTTTATTATATTTTTATTTTTTAAATAAAAAATTTAATTAATTATTTTTTTAAAGATTTTACGAATAAAAATTATATTCCTCTTAAACTTTTAATTAATATAAACAAATTCAATTCTTAATAATAATAAATTAAATCTAATGTATATTTATAATATATAATAAAATCAACTTAAAATTAAAATTAGAATAATTTAAATTAAACCATTTTTTTTTTAAAGCTCGGCCCAGTCCGATACAACTAGTTTGCCCTGTCTGGACCGGCTCAGCACATTAGCCCACAAGTGCCATAGGGCCCATTTGTCACCTCTAGATATCAAGTTTTAAAATTACTGTTTAGTTAACAACGGAAAATATGCACGTACTAAAAGAACAAATGGGCTTTCTAGGGTACGGAGGAGTCTTTATTGATTTGAAGTATTTGGATTTGGGTCAAAAGCTTCCAGCTGAAGACCATCAGTTGTACATGGGCCTAACTTAAGTTCTCCCAAGTCCCAAGTTTATTTTAAGAATTTTATTCTCCCCTCTTTGTTGATTTGAAGTACATGTGGCAACAATCCTCATCAATCTCCATTTGGCTACAAGACAAAGAGTAAATGAAGGACAACCTTTTTTTTTTTATTTTATAATTTATAATTTCTTTTTAACTTATCGTTTTTGACAAGATTCCATTTGATTTTTATATCCAAAAATTTAATTTCCAGACCACTCACATGTCTCATATAAAAGAATTAAATCATTAATCACTATCTAAGACCTTTCACCATCGTGCATTTCATAAAAAGATGAATTTCTAATTATTGAGAAAATAAAAATGAAGAACATATAATAATATATGTACATTTTTTTTTTTTTTTCATTAGGGAAAATGAAGTCCACAATTATTCAGTTCCAAGCTTGAATTGGTCATCCTTCAATAACTATAAACCAACTAGTAGTACGTACTACACTAGCCAGTACAACCCACCATTATATTTCAAATTATAAAGAAAACATAGAAAAAGAAAAAAGGAAAATAAGAAAAGTTAATGTTAGTAGTAATATCACGGGGAATTTTCGTTATCAATGATATCAGCAGGAGGAATGAAATAATCCATGGAAAGCCCTGGAACATTGAATACAACATCATCAATCCTCCACATTTCTTCCATTCTCGTCCTGCTATGCTGCATCGACAGCTCTCCGAACCTGAAAACCGTCGCAATTGACCTCCCTTGATGTGCAATCAATACGCCGTCGACGTCTCTGTAATCTCCGACGCTGCTTCCTATAGTTGTTTCCCAGTAAACACTGTCATTTTCTGGAGTTTGTACCCTGGTGAGATGTGAGTCTTCTAAGTAAATCAATAGGCCACTCTTTTGGCAAAAGTATCCGTATAATACATGCCTAATCACTTCTGCTGGACCCTCACTTCTTTCCATCACAGCCGCACGATCTGCTGCTACTTTGAGAACAAAGCATTCATCATCTCCTATTCTTTTCTCTCCCAAGCATTGAGCTTTTGCAAATAAACTGGCTGTGGTCTTTGGATCTAGGCCCTGAAATTGCATCTATGGTTCAATATTTGATAAATGAAAAACAGTTCCAGGTAATTTTGAGTTATATATTATAATTTATTGTACATTTTTTATATTCATTATTCACAAAATGATTTCATTTTTTCTAATTATATCTTAACAATATGATACGAATTACCACATTAATAATAATAGAAAAATAAAATTTAATCATACATGAAAGTATTAACATAAGTTCATCTTACTTTTAATATGTAACTTCTTAACACAAAATAGTTGACAAGGCGCTATGTGATAGGCCCAAGACTACAAGGCAATAGTTGTAATGTACCATTATATTAATGAATAGTTAGATTTCACTCAATCAATGTAGAGTATCTCACTTTTCAAGTGAACTCTTCTCTCTTGCCCACTTTTCTAAGTGAAATCTCTCATCTTCCCACTGTGTATATTATAGTAGCTGTAGGTAGAGTAGTAGGATACCATGTGATACAAGATACAAATTCTATATGTTAACTTTAAATTGTAAGATTATTAATAAATATTGGAACAATGACTTTAAATGGAATAAAGAAATCTTGATGTATTAGTTAATTATAAAAAGAAGAGCAGATCCTTGGGGATTGACTCAAGTTCAAAGATAGGGATCAAATCCGCACAGATAGTTTGCTTTATACCAACGATTGCACACTAGAAAATAATTAAAAAATCGAAAGAAACAAAAGGGTGGTACTAGTATGGTTAGTTGAAAACGTTTAATAAGAGAGAAAAGCCAAAAAAAAGTAAGGGGCAATAATACAATAAATCCAACTCTTGCACAATATCAGGCAATATTGCTCAAAAAAAGAAAAAGCTATTGCTAAGCAAGTATACAAGTCTCAATCCCAAGAAAATAAATGCAGCTATAGTATGAAATTATTGTGTATGTATAGGAACATTTCATGAACATGATCAAATGTGACATCACAGAAAAGATAATCACGTGCCCTTCGCAACTCTGTTAGTTACAGTGTTCAAAAAAGAAGTATGTCTGGTAAAGCATGGGACAGTTTCTCCATCCTTGTTAGCTCTCTCTCTACACTACTTTTTAATTTCTTGGGATTCACCCTTTGTGATTCCTCGATCTATCGCTATTTTCGTTCCGCACTAAAGTCATTTGAATATTTTGGGTCTTGCTTCTTTCTTGAGATAACATAAATTATACCTTATTTTATAAAGGTTTTCAGTGAATACCAAATCTTATTGAAATCTTATTAGTGCAAAATAAATTAAAGTTTTACTAATGGGTGTATATGAAACTTCAAAATATTTAATGGGATATTAATTTTTTTTTCTAAGTTTAATTAAGACACGCTAAACTAAGGTCATGACTTTTGAGGTTTGGCTAAAATATGGTACCTGGATTATGCGCCTTAGAGGGCGTTGGGGGCCTTTAGCTGCATGAGTTCCAAGCCAAGGAGTGTGTCGCCAAACAGTTTTTCCGTCACTGCCGGCGATGACTTTGTTGCCTCCGACTACTAACTCAAGAGACCAAATTCCGGGCAACATTTGCCAGAGAACGAAGCAACCGCTTTCCCCACTTCTTGTTCCTAAACTCTTCACATTTTTTCCTGAAGAAATTTCAGTTTCACAACAAACCATCTTCACTGTTCCTGTTGCGTACATGTTTTTTGCACGCTTTTGTTGTTTTAAGCAACCTGTGGCCGCCAAATATTGTTGTATTATATAATGTGCGCTCGAAGTTTCCTACCAAAGCGTCAATTATGGATCATAAACAGCACTCACCAAACAAAAATAAAACGGTTTTTAAAAAAATAAAAACCTGTAAACTCACAATGGGGATGTCTTTGACATGAATGCAAAGAATTGGATCGTTGACTAGAGGAATTGGAGCCAAGGGACAACCCAAAACGCCAAGCAAAAGCCTTAAATCTTGCCTCTTAACAGGAATATTGCTACCATAGAGTGACATGGAAAAGTTAGATGTCCCTGAAATACCTTTCTGAATTCTAAACCATTCTCGAATCACTTCCCATGAACTCTCCTTCTTGTTTCCTTCTTCTTGCATTTCCGGATCCGGACCTTCCAGCAGTGGCGTTAGGGTTTGTACTGTGTACCATCTTTGCTTCCTTCTCGCTCTTGAATCCATTACCACACTTTGTAAGACCAGTAAAAAGAACGAAAAAGGGTTAAAGACAATAATGGAAGATGTTCAAGACTGCGTCTACAAATAAAAGACTACAAGTTTGTAAGTTTATAGAAGAAAAGTGATACAAAGATGAAGGGTAGAGTAAGATTTCGCTAACTCATGAGCATCTTGTGGAAAGATAAAGGAGGAGAAAAAGAGACAAAAGGGACAGATTATCTGTCCATCGGCAGAGGATAGTATTAAAATACAGACTCGCATGTTGGGCTGTCGATTGCTTTCTTTAGTCTTCTTTTGCTTTTTAAACTCACATCTCTCGTCGTTTTATTTTTAATTCTATTCTCTTGAGCTACTCGAAGTGAGAGGTCCCATAAGAATTGGCCCATCGTTTTCCATTTCCCTGTAGACATTCCCTAATGTCCTCCATTTGGTCTCCATCTACTCAGGTTCCTAGAGCTAATCTTTCTTGGAAAAAGATACCATGTCACATTATTTAATTCTTATATTAATATAATTAACTAATAACTAAGATAAAATAAAGAACTTACATTTTACCAGTAATTAAATCAAAGAAAAATTTTATAGTCTGTAATAATCTATTGGGATGTGCACCTTGATACTTGCATGATAACTCAATTCCGTCTTTCATAATCGTAGGGTAATAACATCCGAATCCGTAATATTCATATTTTTACAAATAAAATATAATTTACCTATTTATACCATCTAAGTTCTTGATCTTCATTAAATAACTAAAATATTCTTTAGCGTTAATTTACATGATTATTACTATTTTCCTTCTACTTAATTTTGAAAGTGCAATAACTAAAATGTTTGAGAATTATCAATTTTCAATACGGATTATCATATTTATATTTAGTAGTTCTCTCTTATAGTATTTGTGACTATGCGGCATAACACTTCAATTTTAAATATATTTTTATATTATAATAAAAAAAAATATTAATTGTTTTAAAAGTAATTTTGTCATTATAGAAACTTATTTGATATAAAAATAAATAAAGTAAAATTTTAGGGATCGTATGTTATTACTCATTTTATAAGGTAACATGTATCTACAATTCATATTAACAAGAATCACAAGTAGTATCCAGCTTCGATTTTGATTCTTATCTTGCTTTTTGATAATTGTTCAAATTAACATGTATCTTGCTTGAGAAAATATTTCCCAGATTAGACCCCACTTAGATCATCTTGTCTTGTCTACATATGCCGAATAGAACAAATTGAGAAAACATATCATGAATTGTTAATTATATACTACGCTCGTAATTATCCCGTTTAATAATTAAGGCAGTAAGTTCAATTCATTGAATGGTCGCCACGTGGACTTTCGTACGATGTTGACATTGATCACTAGCTGGGACCCACTAAGAAGTGGGCAGGCGAGGCAATTGGGCCACTGGAGGCACTAGTGGTAATTAAAGATGGTGGAGGGTCGGCCATTGCCATCTTATTGAATGGTGATCTTCAAAGCCGAAGCTAAGCTCGTATTTGGTAGAAGGTTGAAATGTGATTTTCATTTGTTGGAGAGAGCTCAATTTACAAAACATATATACATACACCACATAGATTGGTTTAGGGTTTTCAAATGGAATTGTTTTAGCATATGCTTGAAACTTGATTGTAGCTAGTGCATCAATATCAAATGATTGATATAGGCATACATAGCTACCGAATAGGAGTATTAATCTAATTTAATTTTATTATTTACTGATTATAAAGTAGTTAATAAATTCATTACATGATATAAGTAGATTACAGCTTGTTGATCAATCACCGTCTTGTGATTGATATATTAGGATTTGTAGTGACTCTCGAATTTTAAAATAATAAATTATATATGTTAGATTTCTTTTTATAAATAAATATCAATCAATACAATAATTTTTTTTTTCAAATATTTAAGATAGCATTAGAGCCAAATTTGCTATACTGAGCATCTTTTATTGGTTTTTCTTTTGCCATGTGCACCACCTACTGCACGAGTCGCCAAGATCTGCTAATAAAATACAATTCCGCTGTATCTCTCCTTTTTTCTTTAATCTCAACTCTTGACCGTCTCATGTTTCTCTCCAGTTGTCTATGTTCACACACCAACTTCTTGAATGTTGTTTGTCGACACTGCGGCTACTGTGTTGTGACTGCCTTCTGTGGATTTTCCATAGTTTTGTTGTTGAGTGCTGTTGAATTTTGTAGATTTTTTGCTTTTTGTACTGTGTTGCAGCCCTTTCATGATTTGAAGACTGCATATTCAACTACTAGGCCATTCCTCATCTTAAATTTGAGTCCTGTCATTTGCTTGCTCCTTCTCCATTTTTTTTCCAATTTTCTTGATTTTCTACAGTTGTTGCACTTTTTGCTCTGCGGTTTCTGGACTGGTTTGCTTCTGTTTCTGTATCGCAATTTTGTACTTCCTTCGCTGCTGTTTTTTGCACTGTTTATGCGCTGGCTCGCTATTGGTCTTGTGGAACTACTCTTTCAAATAGGTTGATCAAATTTAGGAAGAATATGGTAATGGTGGTGTACAAGATTAAGCTGAATAGACCTGTCCGTTTTGCCATAACAGCTTTATAACATTATTCTTTAAGCTGCGTAGACTTAATCGTTTTGCCATGCCAGCTTTTGTCCATATTAGCCCTACTACCGTCGGTCAACCTTTACCACTAAATTTAGAAATTTTTAGTAGTCCCTCCATATGGCGATGATTCTTCAATTTAGAAGAAGCTGGTAAACAATCCTCGATAGCTCTTGGATTTTTTTTTTTTTTTTTTTCAATTACGTTGAGTACCACCAACTTACTCTAATCTATTCAAAGTTGTTGGATTTCTTTTCTTTTTTTTCTCAAATATATTCAAAGTTGTCGGATTCCTTTTCTTCGCCAACGACCCTCAGGATCATTAGTTGTTGTCCCTTGAAGTACATTTCCTAACTTGTCGTGCCGATTTCATGCTTTCATTTCCTAACTTCAGCTAGCAGATTTTCTACCACCTTTAAATTCGAGGGGATGTTACAATTATCTTTTCATTATCTTATCTTATCTTATAATACATCTTATCATTATCTATGTTATATTAGGTATAGATCTTATTATTATCGATTTTACGTTAAGTCTTATTATTATCTTATGCTATACTTATCTAATTGTTTGTTAGTTATCTTATGTTAAATTCCTTATAAATAGAATTGTTTATTCATCATATACCTCAATCAATATTTATAATTTGACTTTCTTGTGTCGTAAAAGTTGGCTTCACACTCACTGATATAGCTAGGTAACCGAAAAAATTATTCTCCTTGTTATTTCTAGACCAGATTGCTTTTGTTTTCTATTTAGATTTAAGATCTTAACCGTTCTCTTTGTTTCTGCCTGTACGTTTGACTATTAATTAAGAGCATTTCATTCCAAAATTTCCTTGAAAGAATAGTTCTCGTAAGTAGAGGTCGTTAGTAGGAAACGGGGGTCACATGTTTGCTTTATATTAAATTCGCTCATAAAAATCATGAACCTTTATAAATTATATAGCTAGATAATCGAAGTCAAGATATTTTTCATGAGTGACCTTCGCATGTTTGCTTGATTAAATTTGATGATTCGTTAAATGATGGCAATATTATTGTTTTTGGATAAAAAATTTACTGTTTTGAGAAAATATTTACTTTCTTAAAAGAAAAAAAATAATAATTAAGAAATATTATTCCAAAATTTTTATTCTTTCATTAACCTTTCCTTCTATGTATATGTTAACTTTTTTAAACAATTGTATTTCCAAATAAGCCTTTTAGCCAACCATTTTAATTTTGCAGAAAGTGAAATAAGTTAAAAGCATTGGGCAATTTTTAAATTTTGATAATATTTTGTTTTACTTAAAAATTAAATAAGTGTAAAGGTATTTTACACCTTTTTCTTTTTAATAAAACGTGTTTTTTATTTTTTAATTTTGTATAACAAAATTTGATCCTAACATGCTAATTAAAAATAAGACAACTATTTGAGTAAATTTAATTATATAGTCATTTTGTTTTCATAGGCTACAGTAGTTAATGTAACTTGAATGCCTAAAATCGTTTTAAATTTCTCACATGAAAAGGGATCCGAAATATTACAGTCTAATGATAATAACATTAATTAAGAGTCTACAGACTGCTTACAAAAATCTATGTTTATTAAGGTTGAGTATTTGTAAATTGGATTAGATTGAGCTAAAATTTCAATGCAATTCCCACGTTAAGAATTGTATTTAAAACAATCCAATTCAATTCGTAAACATGTCATAATTCAATTTAATCCAATCCACATAAAACGAATTGGATTGGATTAATTTTAAGAATTAGATTTTAAACATAAATTTAAAAATATAACTCAAAATCTAAACTTAAATATGTAATTGGCTTAAATTAGATCAAATCTATTTTTTAAAAAATGAAGATATGATTTGTCATGTAAATAAATTAATCAATTTATAATATATTTAATATTTTTTTTACGTTAAAATAGTTATATCAACTTTTACGATTGAACATCACTTGAAAATAAAATGAAAATCAATTAAAAATAGAATAAAAAAGATACAATTAATATAAAGAAATAATATTTCTTTATATTTATGCATAAATAATTGATAAATATTAAAATTAATTATATTTTATGCCGATTGATGGATTGAATTTAATTGAATTCAATTCATAATCTAATTTGCGAATAGTGATTATAGATTTCAATCAGCAAATTGAACCATAAGTCTTTTAATTTGAATCGATTTAAATTAAATTAACAAGAATTTGCCTATCCCATTGTTTGCAATGAAGTAAATTCTAATCCATAACAAAAACTTTTGTTCCCAAGGAGCTAATTCTTTTTCAAACATAAACGAGTTCGAACCTATAACAGAAAATTTACTTTCAGAATAGATTTGTTCTATCCCATAACAAAAAGTTTTTATTCATAATAAATAAATTTTAGACCATAATAGAAAATTAGCCCCAAAGACTATAAAGACTTGAACCACTCTCCAAGTTAAAAAAGGAAGTCGACACTTGATAGCAGTATGTAATTAAATAGTATAGCAGTATGTAATTAAATATTGGTATGACAACTTTGTTGTGTTGAGAACATGATCTAAGACTTTAATAGTCACATTTTCTTAGAAAATAATGACTTATTCATTCAACTAAATAAATATTACATCAATAAATTCTTAGTAAATATACGGATAGATTTAAAAAAAAAAAAAATTATCACAGCCTTTTGACTTTTAAGGATTTAATTACACATGACGTGATATATTATTCAACTAATTTTTAAATTTACTATTTTTTAAACCAGAAAATATAAAAGAGTAACTGATATTTTTCAAATTTATTAGAAAAAATTCTGACTGTATTTACCTCCTCCTTTGTTTTCTATTATTGGCAAAATAGACAAACAAGCAAAAAAAAAATCTCAAGCATATTATATTAAGGATTACTTATTTGCGTGATGTGAGACAAATTAATGTGCATGATGTTGCCAACGATCCAAATAAGTGTTATTTTTTTCCCCTTTGAGTCTTAAAACAATGGATTGTAAGGGATGAAATATTAAAAGGAAAGAGTTGTTAAGAAAAAAAAAATTTAGAAAGTTTTTAATATTAAATATTATAAATTTAATGACTTTTTAAAAAATATACTAAACAATATAGCTGTTAAAGGGAATGATAAACAACAATGAAATCGAAAAACCCATATGAAATCCAAAAATTTTACACTGAAGGAAAGTTCTTCCTCAGTCGAAGTAGTAAAAAGTTTCTCACTAAATTATAAAATTTTCTATCTCTAGAAAATTCAGATTTTCAGAGGATTTTTGCTGTAAAAAGAGGTATATGAACGAAATATGAACGCCCCACACCAACGATGCGGCCGTCACAAATTATTTAGAGGGGACTATTTATAAAAAATAAAATTAAATAATAATATATTACGATTAATTTTTAAAAAATATAAATATATACATTTTAAATTGACTTTTTTACATTTTCAATTCAATAAAATCAAATTAATATTTGAAATTGTCAAAAATTTTGAGGGCATATCACATCATTAGAACTTGAATTTGAGTGCCTAGTGGCTGAATATGCTCTGTATAATCTATATGAATCAAGTTGAAGACTTTGTAATGGTTGGAATTCACAATCAAATAGTGGTGAATAAATAATAATGAATTCAATTAAAAACACTACAAAATAAAAAAAAATGTAAATAAAATTCTTACAAATAATAGCATAATTGTAAAATTTATGATAGAGACTTGTAGTATATTGCAATATTTTTAGACAGTATTTCTCTTTTTTTTTTGATTATTTGAAGGATAATAGAGACTGCCTATTAGAATTCAACTATCAATTCTTCTAAATTAAAGTAATTATAATTAATTCAGAAGTTAGATAAAGTGCAGGGTATTTTTTTATGTCTGAAAATTTAATTCATTCTCATTTATATAAACAAAATTTTAACGTTTTAATATATAAAGTTATAATTTTTTACAACAATTAAAACTCTCGATTATAATAGACTTAATCTTTGGTTAAAATTATATTTATTCATAATAAATAGAACTCTTGATTAAAAGATATGTTCCTTAATTTCTAATGACACAACCATTAGTTAAAAATAAATAATAATAAATCATAAAAATAAAATAAAATATGATTAATAATAATAATAATAATAATAATAATAATAATAATAATAATAATAATAATAATAATAATAATAAATCATAAAAATAAAATAAAATATAGGTTGTCAAGTCGAGCTCCAATGCCCATTTTTGATAATTAATATATATATTATTGATTGGGTTTTGAGATTTAACAAGACTCTCATTTTGTAAGCCATTTATGCCCAACTTCTTTATAATTATTTATAAAATAATTAAAAATACATTATATTTTCCATGTGAGACTTGCATTTTTCTATTCAAACACTCAACATTCCAAATGTAATAAGAGATCAAGATTCTATTGGGTGAAGCAATCATTTAGACAATAGCATTTAAGGTTTCATTGAGGCATCATATTTATAGGTATACGATGATTGATGAATACCATTGTGTACATATTAGTTGAT